>MU223742.1:5544063-5597296 GCA_018584345.1 Thuja plicata
TAAGTTTTTGGGTTGATTATTGGAATATTTTTTAGGCCACTGATTCACCCCCCCCCCCTCTCAGTTATTACTAACAATTGGTATCAGAGCTTGTGTGCTTAGAAAGGGAGTTTAACAGCTCAAGCAAAAGATCACAAGATGAACAGACAAGATGTGCCCAAGTTGAATGAAGACAAATTTTTATCATGGAAAAGTAGAATAAGACTCCACTTATCAGGTATTGGAAATGATATTGTTCAATACTTAGATACTAAATATGTGTTGCCTACAGGACCTCACACTCTTGAGAAATTAAGAATAAATCATGAGCATAATTGCATGATGATAGAACTTGCATCATCACTCTCCAATGCTGAGTTTGAAGATGTCAAAACCTGCACCTCTACATAGAAAATGTGGGATAAGTTGAAGCTAGTACATGATATCTGAGGAGTTGGAGGTGTACTTGAAGAGGAGACAATGATAAGTAAAATTTTAAGAACCGTATTTCATGTTTATGCTATTAGATTTTTTGCTATTCAATAAATGAGAGCAGTTGCAAACAATACAATTAATCTAGATAGTATGATTGGTAGACTAATTTTATTTGAGATAAACAACTTTGATAATAGTGTCTTACCATCTATAGAATTTGCATTCAAATCTTCTCTAAAGATAAGTAACTCAAGTCATAGCCATGTTGTTAGAAATGATAGTGACAGTGATAATGAGGATCAAGGACTTAATGAAATTGAAGCACTAATGGCAAGAAGATTTTAGAGAGGCAAAGGTAGATACAAAGGTAAATTACCACTTGTATGTTTCAATTGTAAAGAGGTTAGACACTTTCCTGGAAGATGTCCAAACCAAATAAAAGATGACAGAGGAAATGACAAATCATATGGGAAGAAGTTTGATAAAGGTGATAATAGAGATTACCAAAACAACCAAAAATATGGCAAGAGAGATACCTGAGACTACAAGGACAAAGGGAAGAAAGTTTGTTACCTAGCTGAGAATAGAGCTGATGACACTGACACCAAATCAGAAGAAGACATCGAGTTGGTATTTGTAGCCATGAATGATGATTCAGACAAAGATGAAGAAAGGTATGTAGAAACTGCACTCATATCTAAAGTTAGTAAAAATGATGTCTGGATCATAGATAGTGGTTGCACTCACCATATGATTGGTGATAAAAAAAAATTTGATAATTTTGAATATAATAATGGTGGTTCAGTGAGAATGTGAAATGATACACCTTGTCCAGTTGAAGGTAAAGAAACCATAATGTTGAATAACCTGATAAAATGTGAAAATGCCTACTGGGTAAAAGGACTGAATTACAATTTGTTAAGTGTTTCACAGCTGAACAATTCAGGTCATAGAGTAGCATTTGAAAATAAGAAGGAAAAGATCTTCAATGAATTAGGAAGGTTGATTGGTACCAATGAGCAAACAAAACATAACCTTTTCTATCTTGCTGACATTAACACCACTTGTTTAATTGATAGAAATAAAGACATATGGTTGTGGCACAAAATATTGTGTCATGTGAACTCTGACAACATGATAAAGATAAGCAACAAAAGGAATGTCATAGGCTTACCAAGCATGACTAAGCCCGAGCATATCATGTGCAAGAATTGTCAAAAAGGTAAGATGACAAAGTATAGTTTCAAGAGTAAATCCCATACACCTAATGCAATTCTAGAATTAGTACATACAGATCTATGTGGACCCATGAGGACAAAGAGCTACTATGGAGATAGGTATTTTAATCTCTTTGTTGATGATTATTCTAGAATTATGATAGTCATGTTCTTAAAAGATAAATCTGAAGAATTTAAGATATTTAAATGGTATAAAGCAATAATAGAAAAACAAACTGAAAAGAAATTGAAATTCTTAAGGTCAGATGGATGAGGGGAATTTACTTCAGAAGAATTCACTGACTATTGTAATGAGCATGGAATCAAAAGATAGGTTTCTACACCGAGAACACCACAGAAAAATGGAATTGCTGAAAAGAGAAGCAGATCAATTGTTGACTATGCAAGAACATTGATGATTGAGAAAAGCATCACTCAAACTTTCTCAAGGGAAGCTGCCAGTAATGTTGTCTACACACTAAAGAGAGAACAATTGAATGACACAAAGAAGACACCCTATGAGCTTTGGTATGGTCATACACCCAATGTAAGTTACTTCAGAATCTTTGGTAGTCAATGTTATATATTGAAGGATAAAAGAAATGGAAAACTTGACTGCAAAAGTGAAGAAGGTATCTTCCTAGGGTATTCAACCAAAAGCAAGGCTTATAAATGTCTTAACAAGTCATCTAAAAAAATCATTGAAAGTTCAAATGTGAAAATAGATGAATTTGCAGAAAAGAATGATAAGGAAAGCAAAAAGGAACCAGAGGACTACAATAGTTTTGTTTATATAGAACCTGACACTCTACCTGAGAAATAGTGTCTTGCTCCTAAGAATCAGAACATTGCACCTAAGCATCAGGCTGCAATTACTGACAATCGAGATAATCCTCAAGATGATGTTATGAACAATGGAGATGAGAATAAAGGTCAAGAAGATGATCAGAATGATGAACAAAGAGTTGAACTGAAACTTGCCAAGTATGTCAAAAGACATCATCCATAGAACCAAATCATAGGAGACAAAAAGGTTGGAACAAGAACAAGAAGTAAGTCACTAAACATCAGATGTTTACTTTGTGATTTTGAGCCTAAATTTGTTAACAATGCACTTGAGATTGAAGAATGGGTCAGTGCTATGAATGAAGAAATAGAACAAATTGAGAAGAACAATACATGGACACTAGTACTGAGACCAGATGATAATAATTTCATCGGTACCAAATGGATATTCAGAAACAAGCTGAATGAGAATGGAGAAGTCACTAGAAAAAAAGCAAGATTAGTATGCCAAGGATATGCACAAGAAGAAGGTATTGATTATGGAGAAACCTTTGCACCCATTGATATAATAGAAGGAGTTAGAATCTTACTTGCTTATGCTGCATTTAAAGGATTCAAGGTATACCAAATGGATGTCAAATCTGCATTCCTGAATGGAATACTGGAAGAAGAGGTATATGTTGAACAACAAAAAGGGTTTGTTGATCTAGACAAGGGAAACATGGTATGTAGACTACATAAGGCCTTGAATGGATTGAAAAAAGCACCGAGAGCATGGTATGAAAGACTTCACTCATATCTCATTAGCATAAAATTTGTTAGAACAAGTGAAAACAGAAATCTATACTTAAAAGAAGATACCGATGGTAATATTCTGATTGTTGAAATCTTTGTTGATGATATCATTTTTGGGGGAAATTAATTGTTATGAAAATCCTTTGCTAATGAAATGAGAAATGAATTTGAAATGTCTATGTTTGGGGAGATCAAATTCTTTCTTGGTCTATAGATTCTTCAACAAGATGCAGACATATATATCACTCAGTCCAAATACATCAAGGAAGTGCTGAAGATATTCAAGATGGAAGATTCCAAACTAGTTGGAACACCTATGGCTACCGGATGTAAGCTGACAAAAGAAGACAAATCCAATGAGGTAAATTAGACCTTATATAGATCAATGATTGGAAAACTGATGTACATTACCCACACTAGACTAGATATAGCACATGCAGTTGAAATAGTTGCAAGATTCTCTACTAATCCCAAAGAATCACATATGACTACTATCAAGAGAATTCTGAGATATCTAAAAAACACTGAGGACTATGGCTTATGATACAAAAGAGAAGGAAAATTTGAGCTACAAGTCTATACAGATGTTGATTGGGCTGGAAACATTGATGACCAAAAGAGCACAACTGGAGGAGCATTCTTCATGGGTGACAGATTTGTCACATGGATCAGCAAGAAGCAAGGATGCATCTCTCAGTCTACTATAGAAGCAGAGTATGTGGCTACTGGTGCAAATTTCTCCAATATTGCATGGATCAAACAATTGTTGGAAGGTAAGAATATGAAGATCCTTGAACCAGTAATTGTCTATTGTGATAATACCAGTGCAATTAACATTTCTAAGAATCCATTCATGCATGCTAAGACTAAGCATATTGCTATAAAGTATCACTATTTATGAGAACAAGTGCAAGGAAAGGAAGTGACACTGGAATATGTTCAACCAAAGAAACAGTGATCCTATATATTTACCAAGCCATTACCGAAGGATACATTTGAGTACATGAGATAGATACTAGGGGTCCAACCCTCATCTATCGGTCAGTAAGCTGATTAGGAGGTTGCATCAGCCCATACCAAATCTAAAGATTAGTCATGTTGATGCAAACACTGAGATGGATAGCAATAGATATATATGTAAATATCAAGGTACATATCTGCAGTGAAAACCAGAGACATTGTATTGTTGATGGATAGGAAAATTCAAGGAATATATTATGCAAAGGGATGAAACATGATATAGATGATTATTTTGTTTGGCATTGCTATCAAAGGGAGAGATGATCTCATTATCATACAAAGGGAGAGATGATTCCATTATCGTATAAAGGGAGAGATGATCTATCATATAAAGGGAGAGATGATCTATCATATAAAGGAGAGATTATTTCATCATCATAAGGGAGAGATTATATCATTATCCATGAAAAGAAGTTCCTGAGAATCAAAAGGAAGAGTTAATCAATATTCTAAGGGAGAGAAATTGATTGCATATTAAATATCCATCTAAGGGAGAAATATCCATCTCCGTTTTGGCTGTCAAAAATTATTCAGGAAAAGTCATTTGGAAGGACCCAGAAGACCTAAACCTTTCAAGACAAGATGCTGAAACACTCAGGAACATAATGGCAACTAGGCAGATCTACCTGTCTAACAAAGTAGATAGGCTGGTATGGGCCCCAGCAAAAAATGGAAAATATTCTATTCAAGAGGGATATAGAATTCTTCAGAACTTAGCAAATGACAAGGTCCAGGCACGAGCATACAATTTTTGCTGGAACCAAGCTGTTCTACCTAAGGCAGGGTGCTTTGCATGGCTAGCCTTAAGAAATAGGATTCTCACCAGTGACCGTTTACAAAAACTTAGAATTGCACAAGCCTTTAAGTGTAAATTGTGTGAAGCCCAAATTGAAACGGTGGACCATTTTCTCCTGCAATGTCCCTTTGCAAATGAATGCTGGAATTTTGTTCTTAAAAAATTATGCTTCTTCACCCCTCTTCCTAGTAAATTGTGGGACTTATTCCAGTCTTGGCCTGATTTGCATAGTGGCTTACTATTTGCAAATATCTAGAAGTGTGCACCAGTGCTTATTGTATTGTCGATCTGGTGGGAAAGAAACAAAAGGATTTTTCGAAATGAGAAGTCAAATTTAGAAACAATTCTACAAGGATTAGAAAGATCAATATCAAAAGTTGTAAATGCCAGCATTTTTAGACATGGATACAATCCAGTACTATCATCATGGGATAGTAGCATCATGAGAACTTGGGGGAACCTCATGATACCAATGGGATGGGGTGCATCTAAAAAGGTACCAGGTCTAGTTGATAGATCAAATATTAAATGGCACCCCCCTGATCAAAAGGTAATGAAAATAAATTTCAATGGAGCATCTCGTGGTAACCCAGGAATATCAGGATTGGGTGCATGCATCAGGGACTCGCATGGCAATTTAGTAGCATGCATTGCCTCCCCATTGCCGGTAGGATCAAATAATATAGTAGAAGCACAAGCAATGCTTGCAGGACTAATACTGGCAAAAAAATGTGGAATCTTTGACATACATGTTGAAGGTGACTCCATGGTCATAATTAATGCCTACATCAAAAGATCTTCCCACAACTGGCAACTTGAATACATCCTGAAGAAAATTTGGTGATTATTGGACAGCTTCTCAAAAACATTCCTTTCTCATACATTATGGGAAGGAAATCGGGTTGCAAACCGTCTAGCCAACTTTGGCTGCGAGGGTGTGGATATAACACTTATAATGCCAAGTGTAATCCCAGGAGATATATGTGAATTAAACAGATTATTGGAATTAGATCAATTGAGCATTACACATAATGATGCATAAAATGAACACTCTCATAGCAGCAAAGTATGCTGGCACCAGGATTGGTTCCAAATATATAGATGATGTCATCAACACACACACATGAGGGTATGTGGTAATCAAGATGAGAAAAGGTACGTAGGTGATGTAAAATATTTAATCCTCCATGTGGGAATTGAATTCTAGAATGAACAGCGATCTTTAATAGGCGATGGGTTGATCTCAAGGTGAAAAAGAAAGTACACCTAATTAACGCATTTATGATGCTAAGCTAGGCATTTCATAAAAGTAGACTCCAGTACTTATTGTCACCATATCCAATGCACGTGCCCGCCTTCATTCTGAGAAATCTGGAGTGCAAATAGTGTCAAATCAGATTTAATTGCAATAAAGACACACTCATTTATGTGCCTCATTTAAGCCATCAAAGCACTCCACGTATCTTATTTAAACACTTCATAACACATTGTGTAACACAAGCACTAGAATATGGATAGTATGGCAGAAGTATGTGTTCCTTGCCAGTCTTTTGCTACCCATCATTCCAAACTATTACCAAAAAACTATAGAATCTGGCTGTCATCCAACATAAATGAAGACATGCTCCCAATGTGCATCATTGACCAAGAGATGGATGAAATGTTTATGGTACATTCTGATGCCATTCGACATGCAATCATATAGGTAATGGGTCATGAGAACTTTGACCCACAAACTAAATAATTTCTATTTCCTTCACAACTAGTGTCTATATTTCTGTCGAATGCAATGGACCTCCTTCAGTCCCCTTGTTTATTAGAAATTTTGGCATTCAAAGTGGTTCAAAAGAAGTTTTGGGTTGCCAACAAACTAAAGAATGATATGCAAAACTATGACCTCTGGAATGGCCATGCATTGATTGGGGGTTTGTTTACCACTCATCAAATTCTGCACAACCATGGATTCTTAGTGGTGTTTAATGGAGCCAAGAGGGCAATAGAAATGCAGAATGCACAGATCATGAGAAATGTATTCCAAGAGAATGGGCATGTCCTTGGCTCACTGTTGGAGGGGAAAATAATGGCTACAGTTCTCGCGCTGATAGACCTTCTGGGGTTACCAAATTTATTAGGGTTGCCTAGGCACATCAATCCCCGAAGACCTCAGGCAAGGCATGAAGAAACTCTGAGCTACAATCTATAGTGAAATGATACTTGGGCTCTGGAGAACAGACCTAGTTTACAAACTCCCCACTATCTAGCCTGGGTATCAGGTGCAGCATCCAAACAAGCATCGGGTGTTGCAACCAACTTGGGTCAGGAAGCACATGGAAGCGGGTGGGGTACCTTATCCCTAGAACCAGAACCAACTAGATGTTCTTCAGGTTGGGGACCATGACTTACGCCACCACACGAGCAGAAGAACATGGCAGATTGTGGTTGGGATATGGCTGCAATAGAGGATGGTGCAATGGCATCAATTATGGAGTGGCCACACCATTTGCATCACTCTACAGATGATGATGTAATGCAAGAGTAAAGAAAGTAACTATTGGTGAAGAATTTTTTTGCAAATATGTATAGTCGTTGATATAGTTGGTACCTTAATCGTGCCTGATTTTGTAGAATGCTAAACTTTATGTTATAATGGGCTTGAGATGATATAAATTTTTATTTTGGGCTATCTATGGGTTGGTTACCGTGGTTTGGGATTTTGATGTCAGTGGTGCCCGACGATGATCAGAACCAACACGAACACTGACCAGAACCAACACCGACACTAATCAGAAGCTAAAGTTTTATTTTGGGCTATCTATGGGTCAGTTACCATGGTTTGGGATTTTGATGTTAGTGGTGCCCAATGATGATCAGAACCAACACTGACACTAACCAGAACCAACATTGACACTGATCAGAACTGACATCGACACTGACCAGAACCGATGTCAATATTGGCCAGAACTGACACCGATGACAACAACAACTGTCACCGACGCTACTAAGAACCGACACCGATGGACCAACTAAGATAACCAACAAGCGATCCTAGCTAAAAGGGTTACCCGATCGATAGCACTGATGACCTGAACCAGCTAGACGGTTTTATACAAATAATGACTGAAAAGAATGACTAATGTAGAAGGGTGGTGTTTTTTGTTCTTAAATATAAATAATGTATTGTATCTAAGCAAGGATTCTGGGTTTCCTTGCTGGTTCTTTCTTGGATGAGCTCTTGAACCAGATTTTATTAATATATATATTTAGTGGCCCGTCCACTTTCTCTTAAAAAAAAAATGAAGGGAGAGAGTTTAGACAAAGAGAAAGATTGTTGTCAAAAGAAAAAGACAATATCAAGAAGAGGAATAGTCAAGGCAGAACACATATTAGAATAGAGATATCAGATGATACATCTATCCAGAGAAGGGATTAAAGATTGAAGACAACCATTCTACATGAAAAAAATCTAAGCTATTTTTTAGCTTACCAAGAGCCAGACATTTGTAATAGTTACATTAGGAAAGCTTGATGAAATTGTATATTTCATATTGTATTAGTAATAGTATAGTATGATAATGTAGTATGTTGCCATCAATGCCAAAAGGAGAGATTGATGACATGTAACTGACTGAATGTTTGAAGATGTTAAGTTGATCACCAAAATGCAGAAGGATAATGCCAGACATTAAATCAATTAATGGATTGTATTATCATTGATGTCAACTTGATATAATCTAATCAGTTATAATCAAAGTGTCAAAGAATTTAGAGAATCAAAGAGAAAAAGATTATGCTTTCAGTAATGCATAAAAGACAAGTATTCACAATGTGACTTCAAACACCAATGGTCACTAGACACCAATGAACAAAGATCACCGAAAGTTAAGTCACAGTGATGCCCAAGAAAGAACACCGATGAGAATTACCGACGAGCAGACTCACAAGCATAACCTATGGCCAGAAACATAGTGTAAACTGATGGATAAGCCCGAGGAGAACTGGAGTGTTGACTGAAGCTATCAAAGAGTTAAACACCGAATTAACTTGAGTTCAGAAATGACAAAATATCTAGCTGACATAGCTAAACATAGACTTAACTAGTAGTTATCTTTGTTTTCATCAAAAAGATAAAGCCAGAGATAAGTAAGGGGTTTTAATTTATTTTGTCCAGTTGGCAAGAAGATCTCTGTGAGATAAACAGGAGCTTTTTCTTTAAATATAATTGGCGAGAATTGTGGATCACACAAAGATCAAGAAAATCAAGAACCTAACAATGGTGATATCATGTCTATAAAGAGACAACTCAATTCATTATGAATTGTGTGGGTGAATGAATGAAAAGAGGATGCTAAAGAGAAACTGATGAAGAGAAACTTCATACAATCCTAATCATTCAAGCTGAGGAAAGAGCTAAAAATTTTTTGAACACCGAGCAATAGAGCACAGCATCACCAAGCAGAATCAAAGTGGAGCAAAGGTATAAATAGAGATATATTGATCATAATATTTTTATGAGATTACAATAGATCTGAAAATCTGCAAGTATTAGTTGTAAATGTGAACAAATCATATTGTTTCAGTTTAACCATTGATTCAGAAAGTCTCTTAATCGAGTGGGATTTAAAGATCCTTTCTATATTGAGATACATCCAAAGGAGTATCAAAAAGTTTGATCATGAAGATAGCATAAGATGTTAGATACCTATTGACAGGCCAAGTGAGTGTTTGATCAAGGAAGGTAGCATAGAGATGCCTGATATCAAGTGACAGACTAAACTTTTAAATAATCTAACAAGGTCACACCTAACAGTGTGTTTGTAACCTTTAATAGGGTTGGCTCTTCACTGAGCTCACTTCAAAAGAGTGAAAATTTTGGTTTACCAGTCCCAAGTGGTTTTTCCCTTAACAGTGTTTACACGTTAAAAATCCACGTGTCAATGTCTTTATGAGTTATTACTTTAGTGTTTTGCATTACACATAGCTTAACTGGATTGATCGGTATACTCTAGATAATTTACTGTCTTTCGGTAAACTGACAAACTACTATTCGGTAAACATATAGTAGAAGGTTTTACAAAGCATTTCGAGCAGTAGTAATTTGATAAAAGTATTTAAAGGCATTCATCTTATAGGACTAAAGATAACTAGAGGCTTAATATTGTGGTACTAAGTTTTTGGGTTGATTATTGGAATATTTTTTAGGCTACTGATTCACCCCCCCCCCTCTCAGTTATTACTAACACATCCCCCTACTAGTTATTCTATGGTATGCAACCTATTTTTCCTATGAACCTAAAGGTACCAGGTTTTAAAATTCATGGATCATTATGTTAAAGGTAAGGATAGGCTTCAAATTTTACTCGTGAACCTCCCTGATTTGGAAGAGAAAAGAACTAAGGCTCTAGAACATGTATCAAAACATCAGGCTATTGTCAAGCATTGGTTTAACAAAAGAGTGAATATCAAATCCTTCAGGATCTGACCTTGTCCTCATGTGGGACAAGGTGAGATAAAATTTGGGCACTCATACCAAGTTTGAAAGATTATGGAGCAGCCCGTAATAGATAGAGAAAATACTTTTAAAATCAGTACTTTGGATGGGGAGTTGGTTCCATTGTCATTCAATGGTCAGTTCCTCAAACATTATTTTGGCTCTTGAAAGAAGGGTTCCTTATTGCCCCATGTATTATAGTAGTTCAGGTTTTCCTCTTTGTTGTTTTGTTTATTTTTTTGCATCTTTTCCTTTATGGATCTTCGTGTTTAGGGGTCAGTATGTTTTGTGTGGGTTGTTCCTGACAAGTGGTCCATCCCAACTGGTCCTCGATGAGAGGTAGAGGTATTTCTTAGTCAAAATCTCCAAAGGATGTATCTTGCAAGAATCTATACATGGGGATCATAAATGTCGATACCTTTTAATTTCAATCAAGGTAATGTTCAACACTTATCAACCAAAATCATGGAATATATTAAAATGTGACACTAAAAATGTTTGTCTCTTGGGTGGATGTTAGTTGGATCCAACACCAGCATTGGAACTCTAGTACCCACCAGTCCCAAAAACCTTCTCCATATACAACCTGACTAAAAGAAGAAGAGGAAATAAAAAGAGGATAAAAGGAGGAGAATGAGAAAACAAAATGGATCATTCAAAGTAATGGTCATTGTGGTGATCAAAATCTTATACCAAAGTAGCATAGTCTAAGCACTACCTAGGTTTATTAAAAGAAATAAAATGAAGACATTCAAGAAGTGACATACCCAAAGAAAAAATGGCCCAAGTCAATCACAAGACAAGATAAAGAGACGATTCCAAAGAAAGAATCCTCCAAATACCTCTGTAGACAATAAAAAATGGTTTGCACCTCTCACCCCCCTTTTTTAACATGTCTTCTATATTGCATGTTTGATCACCAATATTGTGTCATTCTTCTATTAATTAAATAATTAAATCTATTTAATTACTTACTAATTTTTGTCCCTAATTGGCATCATGTCCTAGTCAATTTGATTGGTCAACCATGTTCGATTAAATGATTTTATCAAATTTTAATCCTTGATCATTTAAATCTTGTCAATCAATTTCATCTTCTATAGGTGTAAATAATCATTAATTTATTCCATATTCCTAAGTCCTAACCTATGATAAATAATCAAACTTTATTTATCCCAATGTTCCTCCTTTTCCCAACAATTTAATTTCAAATTTGGAAATTATTATTAATTTCCTAATTTCTAATTTTTCCTATTTGCTAATTCCTAATATACTTACATGAGTGTAATTAATTTAAAAATTAATTATGCACTCATCCCTCTTTTCTAGCCTCCACTTCCTAAATTTTAGCCTCCACCTTCCCTTTTCCTTTTGTCATAATTGTCATAGTTTATGACAATTTTCCTTTTTCTCTTTTTTCATAATTGTCATAGTTTGTGATAATTTTGCTTTTTTTCTTTTGTCATATTTGTCATAGTTTATGACAAATTTCCATTTTTCACTCACTAATTTCTAATTGTGCATCAAATTTGTCATAATTAATGACAAATTTCCTTTTTCAAATTTGTTAATTGTCATAGTTTATGACTTTTTCCTAATTGCACCTCAAATTTCCCTTTTGCACACTTAATTGCTAAATTTACAATTCCTCTTGCAAATTCTATAAATTGAGATCATTCTGCCTTCATTTTCTAACCACGATCCTAGTATTCTTTTTATCACTTTGCTTTAAACTTGTCAGTGATTTTATGAATGCAAAAGACCAACATCACTTCATTTTCTATGGAGAAGAAAGGAGAACATTAGAGATTCAATTAAAGGGGTTTTTTTAATGTTATTTGCATATGTTTTGAACTCTCATTTCAATGACATTAAATGTAGATTATATTATTTTACATATTGTTATAGGTTTTGTTACCTTGATATGATTTCTAACCCCTTTTCTGGTCTTACATTTGGTGAACATGATGTGAAGCATTCCTAACTGATTGGATTTTGTTATTTTTGTGCATTTGAAGGATCCTGGAAGAGAGTTTATTAGTTGGTAATTGTTCGATTGTAGTTGGTCATTTTATGTATAGTAGGTTCTATGTCCTATGCACTTGGGGCATAAATTTGCACAGTTGGTCATGTTTGTTGCGCAACTGGTCATCCTGAATACATTTTGGGAGTTTAGGATCTTTATTTCAAGGTTTAGGAAGTGCATCTGCCTTCTTTTCTTTATGTTTCAAATCTGAAATTAACCCTAAATGGTCCAAGTGAACCCAAATTTGGTTAATGAACTTCATATTTCAGTTTGGGTACCTAAAATGAACCTCACATTTTGATTTGGTGCTCTTAAAATCAACTTCACCTAGTTTAGGATTCAATGCAAGGCTAATTGATTGGTTTTCTTTCAATTCATTTCAAGTTCACAATCTATCCTAATTGATTTAATTTTGTCAAATATCATTAATTAAGTGGAAAAGGACTTTAAAATTAACATGCACACTTAATTTGGGATCCTAAAATGAACATTTAATTAGTTTAGGGTTAATTGGTAATCTGTTTGGTTAAGTTGTTTCAAAATACATCAAATTTGCACATAGACTAATTAGGGGTTCCAAAATTGGTTTCAATTCACTCAAATCATTCCCAAATGGCCTAAAATGATCCCTAACTGCATAATTACTGAGTCCTAAATGTTTTTTTTGGTCAAAAGTCTTCAATTTTACAAGTGTTTAGTCTATTTTGAGCTCATGATCACAAGTTGCACACTTGGTCAGGTATGTTGTGTTGTTGGTTAGGTTCTGTGCACTTGGTTACTATTGTTATGCACTTGGTTGATGCTCCTACATAGTTGGTTCTCTGATCAATGCAATTGGTTGTTCCTGTAAAGTTGGTAAATTGGGTCATTTTGATGCTCTATTTTAATCTTTCCATTCCTAATTTTGTTTCTGCACTTGATATGCATGATTTTTGTGTTACTAATTATCTATTAATCATTTTGGTAATCATGGGATAAATAATGAATGATAAACTACTAATATATTTAATCCAGGATGCTTGATCAAGACCTTGTGTGTCTTCCTAAAAAATTCATGTCTACTTTTAGTAGTTAGAAAAAACTTCAATTTTGGTGCTTAAAAGGAACAACTTTGCTTATGTGTTTGAAGTTTTCTTTAGATTTTAATCCCAAGGCTTAATGGATGTATCATCTCCCCTTTCCTTCATGGATCTTGGGTGAAGAGAAACTCATTTAATAGTTTAGAGGGCATGCCTCTTGAGAGCTTTAGCAGAGCTGGTGAGAGGGAATGACCCAAGTGGGAACAAGGCAAAGCTAGCCTCTTCCAACACACTATAATCAAACACCTCTTCAAGATTAAATTCTCAGAGGCCTAAGATTGCTTGTGCCTGGTATCTGTGGGGCTATATTTCTCAATAGAACTTGTGCTACCATATTTCCTTTTATGATTCATAAGTTATCTTTGGAATGGATTCCATGACTAAATACCTCTTTTTTTAGTGGCCCCATAAAACCTTCTATCTACTGGCATGGAAGGACGTCTGAGACCCACTAAGACATCCCACATTTTTGTGGCTCTTAGTAGAGACAATGGTCCCTTGGGAAGTGATTACCCTTGGTATTTGAAGCTTGGTGCACCTAAGAAGTGAGTGCACTATAAGGAGGAGCCTGTGCCTCCAAGATTCTAGGATGTCTGCTATGAGTAGACACAACTTAACTTTGTTCAGTGGGAATTCAGAATATATTTTTTTGGCTAGCCTAAGTTGTGGTATAATTGTTTTTCCTTTTTAAAACATTCATTATGTGTAATGAGTGCCTATATAATTTCAAGATAATTAAAGAACCTCACTCACAATATTTTTCAAATCTTTCCTAAACACTTGTATCTATCACAAACACCTTGTCCTAAAACTTTGTGAACTTATGGATTCCCAAAACAACTATCTTGGAGCCTTGTGGTATCTTACATTTTTTATATCCATATCATAGCCCGTTTTCATACATTTCATCCATTCCATTTTGTTTTCATCAATCCTCATTATAGCTTTATTTGCATAAGAGCTCATTCTTAGATTCCTTTTCAAAAAACTTTGTAAAATCCAATAGGAGTTCAAATTTTAGAGTCTTACCTTATTTCATTAAAGAAAGTATCTTGACTTGGTGCCTTTTGTCCCTCTATCAAATTTATCCCCTTTATCATTTGGTCTAACTCCATCTTTTTCATGTTGTATTAGACATAAGCCCTCTTTTATCTCTTTTATCCAATTGATCCCTTTTAAAGTCAAGATCTTCATTCAATCTCATAAGGTTATACTCTTAGGTTTTCATTCTTCCAAAGATTTTTCCAAATTAAAAAATCTCAAAAACATAGGTTGCTTTTCATATTCATTTTCAAAATCCAAAATATCAAATTTTCATAAAAGCCCTTGCGTTCTTTAATTTGTATTTTTCATCCTCAAATTCTTGCACTTGCATATAGGCATCATGTCGATCTTTATCTGGTCCCAAGCATCCAAGAGGAAACAAGACATCTATAAACCTATGTTCATAACACAAGGAGAATCCCAACTCCCATTTGATTCAAGAAAAGGAGTACCTTTGCAAACACAAGGTTTTAATCCAAACATGACATACCTTTCCAAATGAAAACATACAAACACACTATGGGGGTATACCTTTTCAACAAAAAAATTTTAAACCAAACATGATGTACACCTTAAGTGATGAGACCCAAACATATTTAGAACCAAGACAAATGACATCCTGACAATCACACGATCAATCACGCAAATCTCACTCATGTTTGATTCAATAGTTGGAATAAAAATTGGCTAAAGAATTAGAAATCTTGAAGCAAAAGTCAAAAATACTGAAAGGAATAACAAAGCCATTTCAAAACTCCTTAAATGCACAAGGGAACATTTTGGGAAAATTGACACGAATTCTCTCATTTGGAAATCAAAGATACCAAATCTCCTCTCATAAATAAATGAGGAAAACAAGTTACAAGTGACAAACGCAAGTTTCAACCAACTCCAAGAGAAAACTTTGTTTTATCAAGTTCTAAATCAACTTTCATTCAACAAAAAAACATTCAATCAAGTTGAACATCCAACCTTCCAACTAGAGTGTGGATTAATTCAACTTGGGCCACCACCAAATTATGAACCAATTTTTATTCCAATGAAATAAAAAGTCTCTCAAGCAGTCACACAACCCCTTGTACCAATCATAAAAATGAATCAAACTATACCAAGGTCATAGACAACTTTGCCTCCATCTGCATTACATATCAATGAGCATCATCTCATGCCCTCAAATCTAACACCAAGGTTTTATCAGAAAAACATGTGTTCAAATATTTCATCTCTTGGATATCAATAAAGCATGATCAATGAAAAACCTATTATGGCACATGTTCAATCACCAGATTCTTTCCAACCTAAAAATAATAATGTGGTGTCGCTAGCAATATCAACCAAGCAACAAAATTTTAAATCTAAAACTTTGAAAGGTTTGTTTCAAAAATTGGATAATATATATGAAGAGCATGAACAAAATGATTCACCCATGTCTAGAAAATCCTCATTCCAAAGTAATCACATGGATGATATACATATTTCCTATCAACACATTTACCTACAAGAAACATCCATGTCTCCTTTCACTCCTTCATCCCCTCAAGCTTCACAACAGAAATTTCCTCCATATCTATCAAGTGAATCTTCCAATGATGAAACCCCCAAAGAGATATCTATAGAAGAATTTAAATCTAATCCAAGTCATTTCCATGATTCAAAAATTATTTATTCATTGTCACCACATCCTTCATTTCCAATCAATCACATTCAAGAGAATATCATTCAAAGTCCATCTCCTCCATGTCAAAACATTGACCCCTTTCGAGAATCCCCCTTGCATGTCCAAAGTCATACCTCATGTTAAGAGGATGGTCCAAAGCACAAAGAAACATGTCCAAAATCAATTCAAGACCAAGATCCCAATGATGACCAATCCCCTCTAGTTCCTGACCAAGATCTCATTTCCCTTGAACTTCATAATGACCACACTATCCTTATCCCTCCTATCCATGATTGGCTCATTATCCCTAACTCTCCTATCTAATAAGATCCCCTTACATCTCAAGACCAAATTACCCTTACATTTCCTAAGCAAGATCATGACCTCCCTTCCATTTATTCCCATGATCCCATTCCAAGTCAAGATTAAGGTATCCTCTCACCTTCGAATCCTCCAAAAGGTCCCATCATCCCTTTGGATCCTCCAAAAGATCCCACCATCCCTCTAGATCCTCCTCAAGATCCCTATATCCCTTAATTTCCTTGTCCTGATCTTCCACATCTCCCACAAGATCATATCCTACCAGATGATCCTATCATTGCTCCTATTCAATTGTAGGATCCCATTATTCCTATTGGTCCCCCGCAATTTTTTCATTAACCCCATAAAATTAAAATGGGTTCTTCCTCTTTTTCCATCTATTTTGGTTTGCTTCATGATCCTACTATTCCTTCCATATCATATACACCTCAAAAAAATGGACTCACATCTTGTAGAAAGTATCATATTTGTGAAAGAAAGCATTATCAAGTCAAAGGGTTAGACCTCCATGCAAAAGGTATATTAAAACCCTTTTATATGAAATAATTTTTTAATGGCCATGGTATCAATAAAAAACATCCATCTCAAGGCATTGGTATCCCTTCCAAATCCAAATCCAAATGTATACCTCCCCCATTATCTCTTCCATCCATCCTAGGTCCATATATTCCTCCCTCCACTAGCTCACAATCCATTTACTCTTTCCCAAATGCAAGTCAGAAAAGGAACACACCTTGGATAACCTTCCACCCATCCAAAAGGACTCCATACAATTCCTATCCATCCATGAATCCCATTCCCTTCCTAAGAAATTTGCATGCCATAAATAAAGTCTATCAGTCAAGTAATCTACATACTTTCAAGGATCAACATGTCCAGTCTAACAGACATGTAAGAAAAAAGAAAAATTTGATCCAAAAAGAAAAAGAAATATAAAAAAGGCCACAAACGCCCATTAAGAAAAAGGAAAATTCAAAAGAAATATGGGTTCCAAAATCTCTTATGCGAGCAATGCTTTCCAAGGACCCACAAAAAAATAAAACATGTAAATGCATGTGGATTCCCAAGAAGCTTCTTGAAGCACAAAGTCCTAATGAAAAATCTAAGTTGGCATCCAGAATTTCTATCCCTCCATCTAAAATCCTTCCGTTTTGGGTCTTTATGTCCCAAAATCAATATCCTTTCCTTTGTCACATTCATTATCACATTTTCTTCCCTCACTCCATCACCACTCAAGGTGTGTGCCAATGTTGTTCTTGTATCCATTCTCTTCCACTCCAAAGAAATCCTACCTACATTCCCTCCATTATTAAAAACTTATCTTCCAACCCTTCATCTATCCTATTCAATCATTTTCATAAACCTATATCCTATCCAATCATCCATATCATATCCCTTTTTTCATTATCCTACCAACACCTTTACACATACTATCATAGTCATGATCCATAATTACATGTCCTTCAAGAGAACTATCCAAAGAGTAAGACATTTGAGTCCTCCATCCATGTCATATCATGCATCCATTATTTCTAAAGAGGTCAAAAAATTCCAAATAAAAAATGAAAAAGTCAAAAAAGAAGTTTTTTTTTTTTTTTAAAACATGAAAAAGAAAAAAAGTTTCCTTGATGAAAACCTAGCAAACAGGCATCTTGGTAACACAACAAAAAACAAATAAAGAGAAATAATTTCATCCAATAGTGAAAACCTGGCAAACAGGCATCATGTGTAATTTTATGAACTTCTTGCATTCCATACTTGGGAGCAAGCTTCATCCATGTTTTCCTATCATATCATACCTTTGTCATTAGCCTCTATTAGCCCCATCATTTCATTCATTATCCTATGCCTGTCATATCCCCTATCCTATTCCCTTTTTCCCAATTTTGATCTTGACAAGGCTAGAGATCTCCCTTGAAGCATCACATGTCCTATATCCTTTATATTTTTCATCCCTTTGGTCCATATTTCCTATCCTATCCTAAAATTTCATTCATATCTCTTACCCCTTTCCCATTATTGATCTTTCTTATCCTATCCATGTCCTATTATTTTTCCTATCCAAATCCCTATCTTGGTCTTGATGTAAAATAAGGATGTGAAATGAACAACATATTTTTGAAAACCTCTTGACATGTTTGCTCCTATGCAGTGCATGAAATATAATACACCATTTCATTTCCATATCATTGTGATAAAAAACATGTTATCCCATTTCTTGGATAGTCCTTGGTACCTAAATAGATCCAATGCAACTGACCCTTGGCCTTCATCCATCAACCAGTTCTTTTTTCCTTCAATAATGTCCTTGCCTTTCTATACATTGGGGGCAATTAAATAAAAATTTCTAGTATTAATATTAATGTCCTAAAAAAAATTCAAAATTTTTTTTATAAAAAATCTTGGAAAAATCCTTAAAATTATAAAATGTCTTGAAAAGGGAACAAAAAATCATATATTTCAAAAATCATAAAAGTAAAAATTATAAAAAAATCCAAGCAATAATGTCATTTTATGACACTCATTTGATTTCATCATCTTGTACATAATCGCTTGTTGTTTTCAATAAATTTCCCTTGCTACAAGATAGACATTTGAGCAGACACAATCTGAAGACTTGTCAAACATTTTGCTTAATGAAATCACACATTAACAGATAATCTATCCAATCACGTCAGCAATCCATTATATCAAACTTTTCCTATCACTAAATCAACATCAATTTGTCCTTTATCAAACTTGTCAATTGTCTTATACAGGGTGTGGTATACTCGAAACCAGACAGTATCTATCTTAGACGGGGTATTTCATTCCTGAAACCATACATCATCATCGTCATCATCATCATCATCATCATCATCATCAAAAAAACTATCAAATTTGACAACAAGATCAAAATGGTTGTTGACTTTCTTGGTTTAGTGAGTCTTATCTTTTATTGATTTATCTTTGGTCATGTATCTATGCTACTCAAGGATATCACTGAGTGATGAGAGCGGTCGGGATGGTTCATGGTCCTATTTTTGGTTTTATCTTCTTCTTGTGATATGTTTTTCATTAAGTTCTAGGGCACGTATGTCATATGCTTCAGGATGGATGGAAACATTCCTTGTCTGCAATTATGTTTCTTTTTTGCACAAAGGGATCGCATTATCATATTGGCTTTCTATGCCATGGTGTGACGCATCTAGTTTTACCATACTAAATAAGCTCTTATGACAATAATGCACTTATGAAAGCAATGTTTCATCACTAATAATTATTCTTCTCTTCTTTCTAATTTTTTTTCCTCCTAAAATTTCCTCCATCAATCCTTGAAATCACTTTTCTTTTCAAAAAATTATCCTCATGTTAATTTTTATGCAATTTTTTGAGGGGGCATCCTACCTCCATTCTGTCCATTCACTGGGGCATGATCTTTAATTTTTCTTTGACACAATGCTCATAATCACATTGTCTCAAAGAGGGGCAAAATGTAGACACTAAAAAATGGTTCGTGCCTCTCACCCCATTTTTTAACATGTCTTCTATATTGCTTGTTTGATCACCAATATTGTGTCATTCTTTTATTAGTTAAATAATGAAAACTATTTAATTAATTACTAATTTTTGTCCCTAATTGGCATCATATCCTAGTCAATTTGTTTGGTCAACCATATTTGATTAAATGATTTTATCAAATTTCAATCCTTGATAATTTTAATCTTGTCAGTCAATTTCATCTTCTATAGGAGTAAATAATCATTAATTTATTCCCTATTCCTAAGTCCTAACCTATGATAAATGAATAAACTTTATTTATCCTAATATTCCCCCTTTCCCCCATAATTAATATAATTCTATTAATTAATTGTCTAATTTCAAATTTGGGAATTATTATTAATTTCCTAATTTCTAATATTTCGTGTTTCCTAATTCCTAATTTACTAACATGAGCGGAATTAATTTAAAAATTAATTATCCACTCATCCCTCTTTTCTAGCCTTCACTTCCTAAATTCTAGCCTCCACCTTCCATTTTCCTTTTGTCATAATTGTCATAGTTTATGACAATTTTCCTTTATCTCTTTTGTCATAATTGTCATAGTTTATGACAATTTTCCTTTTTTGCTTTTGTCATATTTTTCATAGTTTATGAAAAAAATTCCTTTTTTCACTCACTAATTTCTAATTGTGCATCAAACTTGTCATAATTAAATACAAATTTGCTAATTGTCATATTTTATGATATTTTTCTGATTGCATCTCAAATTTCCCTTTTGCACACTTAATTGCTAAATTTGCAATTCCTTTTGAAATTTTAATAAATTGAGATCATTTTTCCTTCATTTTCTAACCACAATCCTAGTATTCTCTTTATCTCTTTTCTTTCAACTTGTGAGTGCATTTTGTCAAGGAAAAGGAGAAACATCACTTCATTTTCAATGGAGAAGAAAGGAGAACATTGGAGCTTCAATTGAAGGGTTTTTTTTATGTTATTTGCATATGTTTTGAACTCTCATTTAAATGGCTTTAATGGTAGATTATATTGGTTTTCATACTGTTATAGGTTTTTTGGTTTTCTTGATATGCTTTCTAATCCCTTTTCAAGTCTTACAACCTCAAGCTTTAAAATATCGTCAGAAGACAAAGAAGGGTAACTCTAGAATCTGTACAAGGGCTATCAATCCCTGGCTAATAGCAGAACTCAGGGGAAAAAATTTTGAGGCTATGGACGCCTGACTGGCAGCAGAACTCTTATCAGGAAGCCCTTGTCAACATTGTGAAGTTTGGTTTTGACTAATATTCATTTAAGTTATCTTCATTGAAATGTCGAAGGAATGAACACATAAGTACACACACTGGAATAAACAACATAAGAATTAAATTTTGAGATTTGGTGAAAGAATATTTCCACTGATGGTTCTTATGTTCAGTTTATTGCAAGATGGGTCTCCAGAGGTTGTTTTTTGATAAAGAAATGCCTTAGTCATTTCTTCTTTTGTCAAGTCTATTTATTGTAATTCTACAACACACGCCCCATTTAAGCCCCTTGGCCTAATGGGGACCCCCCTTTTTTTTGGATTTTTCCCTTTTTTGGTGGTTTAAAGTCTCCAAGGTTAAGCCAGACCAAATATTTGGTGAGTTTGATTGAGGGCCCTTAGGGAGGCTCTCGATAGTTGGGTATCATCTTGTTTTCCCTATTTTCCTTTTTTCCTCCTTTTATCTTTTAGCTTTTGTTTTTTCTCCCC
Source organism: Thuja plicata (assembly GCA_018584345.1). NCBI lineage: Eukaryota > Viridiplantae > Streptophyta > Pinopsida > Cupressales > Cupressaceae > Thuja > Thuja plicata. The sequence continues at coordinate 5,565,937 of MU223742.1, forward strand.
TTCTTTTCACTAAGTCTTTAAGACTGGTGTGTTTTTTTCCCTTTCAGAATTTTGGAGTTTTGAAGGTCCCCAGTCCTCCAAAACATCAAAAGGCCGAATCATTTGTTTTTCTTCAGTATTTTTTTTCCCTTTCAAACCTTCAGAGTTTCACAAGTCTCTTGACCTCCGAAACACCAAAAGAGCAAAATTTCAAGCACAAACTCATGGAAGAAGAGTGACAAACTTTCACACTCCAACACTCTGATGTTCCTGATGATATCAGCACAGAGTCTCAGACTATAAAAGGGGTTTCTAGTTCCTTTTTTCTCATTCTGTGATTGTCATCTTTTTGAGCTCCGATTGCACAACGAATCAAAGAACTCTAGTGATTCATCCTTGACACCCTTTTGTTCCCTACTGTGATTCATCTTGGCACTTAGATCAGTTGCTTAGAGCTCAAGCAAAGCAGATTGTCATTTTCCTTTGTAGCCTTCGAGGTAGGGATTGTGTTTTTTTGTTCTTTTTCCTCATTGTCCTATGTTTTCTCTCATCTTTATGGTCTTTAGTTAGCATTATGTTGCATATTTTAGGTTTTTAGGTTAGTATGGTCTAGGTTTTGTCCTTAGGGTTTTGATTTTTTCCATCCTTCAGAGCTTTTAGAGTTTTCACCTCTACAACTCCAAAATTCCCATCCCAACTCTGATTCACCAGATCCCAAGTCAGTACACTTTAGCATTTCAATGTTGCACACGCCAAGATCATCATGAATCTCTGACACTTTGAAATTGAGAAGAAACATCAACCTTGAAATTGCCTAACTCCTTCGCAATCCTTCAGAGTTTCACACTTTCGCATGCCGAAGTATCTTTGTGACTCTAATACTCTGAAGAACACCCAATGGGCTCATTTCCAATACTTCATAGCATCATACTTTCGTAGTCCAAACATGTTAACAAATTACGAAGGTCCAAAACTGTTAGCTTTTAATAATGGATAGATGACAACATTTTTTTTATATAGAATGTCGAAATAACAGCCCTTCTAATGAAGTATCACTTCAAAGGATACAATACCCTCACAAAGGTGGGGAGCTTACATGAAGAAATAACATATACTGAGATTGGGCACCTGGATTTGGATCCGTTCCTGAGGCACCGTGAAAATCTAGTAGGAAGATCATCAGACTACATTGCAATGGTCATGGTGGGTTTAGCAAATGTATTTGTGCATCCAGTCTCCATTCTTTTGTCAGAATTAATCATGGCCCTAGCTAGTCACTACATCTCAGATGAAAATGTGGTAAAGAAAAAAGTAGGAGATATTGTATTAGACATGAGACTAGACACTATTGAAGATGTTTTCCATTTGTAGAAGGGATTTTATCACTTCTATCAGATCACCAAAGAGAGAGGGATGAGGTGATTTGAAAATGACACTTTGGATGCATACGACATTTTCAATAAGGAATATCTCATCCAACAACTTCCAAAGAATAAACTAGAAAGCATTGATATGGGAAGAAGTTACTTAAATGATGATATGAAGGTTGTAGTAACAATGTTAAGCCAAGTGTATGGACTCCCCCAAAAACATCAATTAGAATCATGGATGATCTATATCATAGAAAAGATGAAAGCAAGAAGGGTTAGAATCGATTAGGGGATAATACTAAGTGATAATTTGTACTTAGTTGAGGTAGGTAAAGCATGACCCTAGGTTCTATATGACATCCTATATGGTATATCTCCTTGCTGCCAGAGGTAACTGTCCAGGGCTCACTAAGAAAGGGTTACTCAATGACCAAAATGCGTGGTTGCATATTGTATACTCTCAACTATTAAGGAATAAGAAGTTGAAAGATGATATTCTGAAGTACACAATTTTAGACAATGCTTTCACATTTGTAATAATTAGGTCTATTTAAAGGATATTATGCCAAGAGGCTTTCAGAAGAAGTTGTGGCCAAGGTTTGAGCCCTACAGGATTATTATATTCAATTCAAAACCTGTATTTACATTTGGGTTGCTGGGAGTACCATTAATCCCAATAAGTTTCCATCCTACCCATCAAACATAATTGTGTTATTGGAGATGGGAAGGCAGCTCTCAGATTCTTATGAAGTCATCAACTAAAAGAAGAAGCATTGTTGGGACTTCCTTATCTCCATAGGAGCCCACACTATATAAGACATAAAGGTATGTAAGTTGATATGGATGCAATTGGATGATTTCCCTTTACAGGAGTTCAAATTAATAAGGCCCAGGTTTGATCCCATCGGGACATTTAGCCACATCGTAGGGAGGCATTATAAAGATGAATCTCACATAGAAGATCATTGGATAAATTGCATTGATGATTACGAGGTAAGGATCTGGGATTACTGCAGAATGTCTCTTGAATTAGCTAAGGATACATTACATTTGAAAATCCATCCCAAAGTATGGGATAAAGATTTTGAAGAGGCTTTGGACCCATTTTATAATAAAGATAAGGTATATACTCAACCTATTCTAAATATGGAGATTGGTAGAGATGAGAATGATACTATTTAATTCAAGGCTCAACACGTAATTGAGCTAAAAAAAAGGTGGATAAAGAATCATTTCAAGTTAGATCTAGTTCCCATGAAGCCTCATCTAGACCCACCTTCTAAGTTTGATAAAGTGAAGGGAAAGATAGTAAACATCTCTACATTCAAAGAAGCATCTCCTATATGGCCGCAGATAGTTTACAAGCATATGAGGTCTTCCACTTATGGCCCCATAGAGAAGAGGACCAAAAAAGGGAGAATAAAAGATGATAATGAAACTCTTACAAAACAATCTAATGCTCCATCTTAGACACCTGAGACATCATCTACATTGGGCCGAACAAAGGAGGATGAAGAGCCCCTAGTAAAGGGAAAATTTTACAAGAGAAAGAGGGATTCGACATCACCTCAGTTGGAGACAATGCATGAAGAAGAGGAGATAGAAGAAGATGTACCCTTGATGAGAAGAACTTAGAAAAATAATGCAGCTTCCAGAAGAGGAGAACGTGAAATGGTTTCTCAATCCCAAGTACAAAAGGAGGCAATTGATTTGGAGACAAGCACATAGGCCGAGATGATTGAGGGTAACTTTGGATCAAACTAATTTGAGTTATCATAATTTGAGGGTATTCTTGGATTCTTTGATCCCCCTATTCAATTTTTTAATGCAAATTTTGACTCTACAACAACACTAGTACAAGCACCCTTCCAAATGCAAAGACAAGCCAAAACTACTACCCCTCCAACACAAATAAATGAAAGTTAGGAGAAGGAGTTAGGTGGAGACCAAGATTTTAATGAACAAACAAAGACACAAATACATGTTCACCCATCCCTCAATGAAGAACCTGAGAAAGAAAAGGATACAAGGGAGGAGGAACAAGGAGATAGAATAGGAAAGCAAGCTACAGAGCTAGACGAGGGATAAATTGATACCAAACCAGCAAGTGAGGAACCCAAGGGTGATGACTCGATACAAGATACTCAAGAGAAATAAAATTTAACTCCTCCACCTCCATCATTTTCACAAGTAACAGTAGAACGGGTGCCCCAAAAGAAGAAACAAAAACCAATAAATAGATTATGGGAAGAAGTAATAGCTAGTTCATCTTCGAAGGATGAGAGATAAAATACTCTTGAGGATATGTGTGATAAGGTAGCAACATTGGAGTAGGTAGAGAAACAAAGGGTTCCTTCACCACATCTAGGAAGAGATAGAAATCCATAGCATGAACAAAATTTTGATGAATGCGAGGAGGAAGAAGATGAGGAGACCCTAGAGAATTCAGAGATAAGGGAGGCTTTGGAAAGAGAAGAATATGAAGAAGGGGAGGAATATGAAAGGGATCATGGAGGGATGTCTATCTTGAAAATAGCCCCATATGAGCCTTTAATTTCCTCTACTAAGGCCACCTAGTTGGATAAGGAAATACAACCCCGAAGGAGAAAATACACTGAAGAAAAGGATGTCGATATGTCAACATTGGGGAAAACATTCCACAAGGGGAGTCTATCCAAAATATTCAAAGGATGGCATACGTGACACAAGATTACCAAAGGAGATGGAAGGCCTGAGATGCAATACCTCCTCCAAGCACATGTATAGAAGATCTAACTCTAGATGATTATATGATGGAGGAGTTTGATTTAGGATAACCCACCTATGAAGATGGTAAGGAATTGGTTTCTTTGGGTTTTCAGCAATTGTTTAAGTACTTGGATAAAGATGAAATGGAGATCCAAGGCCTCAAAGCACAGGTAGAAACTTTGAAGGAGTATGTGACCAAGATAGTTGGTCATATTTACCAAGATCATTTGGAAGCCTCGTTACAAGAAGAAATTGAGAAGAGAGAGCCTCTTGAAAATTTAAATCCTTTTGTAAAAGAATATATGAATTGGAGGTTTGAATTTGAGATATTTGGAGCTGAGACTATTCACATAGTTTTGAAGCATTTCAAAATAATCCTCATTGAGATAACACAAATCATTGACCTGATGGAAGGAGAACAAGGCATTTGTGATAATATAGAATAATGGAAACAAGAAATTTGAGATTTGAAGGTCATAATAAAGTAACACTTTCAAATTTTGGTGGAATTTTATGAAGGTGCATAGTTGGATAATTTTGATGAGTGGATCAGTGCCATTGGTGTCATCATTAAAGGCTATCAAGACAACTTGGAAAAGATTTAAAAGAGGAGAAAATATGCTATGTTTTGGGTAGAGGAGATAGATAAATTATTTGATGTAATGGACTTGGAGTTGTATGAGGATGATAATAAACAAAAGTTATATTCCACAAAGAACTTTGTCCAGCTGTTTGGCGGAATTATAGTCGAGGTTAACACACAAGAAAATTTGAAGAAATTGTTTTACTTTAAAAAGGAAATGAATTAAATAATGGAGGTCATATTTTCAATTCAAGGGGTCTTATATCAGATACACATCAGAAGAGCAGTTGGATTCATGCATTTTGGGTGTGAACATCAAAAAGAATATCAACCACGTGAAAACAACGAGAAGAAATGGTGGAATTGCAGTTCAAATTCCTTGATTTTAGGGGTTGGTTCCAGTCTGATTTTACATGTATTTAATATACACATGGATGGGAGTCTATGAAAACTTGCTAGCAATCAGTTTAGGAGTAGTTTTGCATTTTTAAACTCTAGATTTAGTTTTATTACGCCCTATTTTCTATAGATGAAACCCTAGTTGCGGGTTTCTAATTTTCTAAGTTGAAGCACTATATATTTAATTACATATATGTAATTAAGTTCAGATTCTTTATGCAATAAAGATATATGTTTTTGGTGCTTAATTGAAGGTGTGATTCTTCTGCTATGTATGCAAAATTTATGAATATGTGCATGCTTGTTCATTTATTTCTGAGAGCCAAATGTGTTTTATTGTGAATGTGTCTACGATAAATTAGTTTGGAGTTTATTGTAATACCCACCCCTTGGTTTGATTTTCTGTTTCAGTTTCTGAACTCTTTTAGGCCTTTTTATGTATGTGTTCGTTGTTTCAGTTGGTTTTGAAGATATTCATGTATTAATTTTCATTATATTATTGATCCATTACTTAGTTGTGTTATATCTTATATTTACATGCGATTTATGGATATTTCAGGATGGTTATGTATGTGTTATGATGTCATTTTGACTATGGTTTTCTAATAATACCGACCCTGTATCTATATGCACATGGATCATTTGTATGTTTTACTTTTCTGTTTGATAAACTAGTCTCAACCATTGTTTTTTATATTATATGCATGCATATGTTCATCTTTATGATGATAGGTTTGCAGGTATCAGGCTATGTCTTCCCTGAATTGGCAGGAGTGAGTTTGCCCTATCACAATATCTCAATGGTAAGAGAGGGGAGATAATCTGCAAGCCTAGATCCCTACCCTAAACCCTTATTTTATCCTAGAAATAGACAAGAATCTGACTGACTATCCTGTCTAAATCTGTCAAGTGACGTGGACTCGTGAGCCTTTCTATGTGTGCTTGTGTTTCTGTTTCAGTTGTTTTTTTGTTTAGATGGGTTTTAGTTGATTTAATGATGCTTTTGGCTTGATTTATTTAATGATTTATTTAATAATTGCACCTTTATTAAGGCTAAAACATTGATATATTAAATATATATATTTAATAATTAATTATTAATTAAATACCTATATTTAATTAATTGATTTAATTATTAAGTCTTGATTTAAATAATTGAGATTTAATAAATTTTAAATCCAAATATTATAATTAATTGTGTAAATTGTATTATTGAGTATTACTTTAAGTTGCATGATTAATTGATTTATTTAAATAGAAATATTCTCATGCATTTTCAATTATGAATTTATTTTTATATTATAAAGTTGAGTATGCATTGCTTTAAGTGAAATTGAAAAATAAAGCATTTCTTTTCATTTTAATTCGTAATTAATATCCCTTTAGGGTTTCACTTTTTGAAAACCTAATTGTCTGGTTTTCTATATCTTTAGATTAAAAACCATTTTGGAGGTTGTTCAATCAGGGAGAAGGAGAAATCAGGTGATCAGATATTTGTGAAAAGCTTAGAAGTATTTTGGATTCTTCATTGCTTTGGATTTGAATTGGGTCTTCTCATCAGTTATTAAGGTAGGATCTTGATCTTGGTAATTCTAGCTTCTAGATCCTTGTCTTCTATGCATCTAGAATGCTAGGATCTTGTGCTTGATTCTTCCTTGTTTGATATTTTGTGTTTATTTTGCATAAAATTGGAAGAAAGGGTTATTAAATCAATTATGTAGTTTTTCTTTCTTGATTGCATGTCAGATCTGTGTTTTGGGCTAAAGGGTTTCATTTAAATGCTTTGGTTGTAATTTGGGCATCAGGGTTTTCATTTGGAATGATTTAGTTTTCAATATTGCCCTTAGGGTTTCAAATCTGTGAAAAATATCTTCTTTGAGAGAAATTTGTTATTTTTGCAAAATTTGCATTGAAACCCTCATATTAGTAAAAATTCTTACCTTGGAAAGAAGAAAATATGCTCTTACCAGGTTCTTGTCCAAATTCTAGTTCCAGGTCTGCATAGAAACAAAACAAGAGATTAATTGCATGCTTGGAAAATGATCTTAAAGATAAAGATTAATATTAGATTTTATATATTTTCCTTATTTCTATCAAATGCATGTTTTCTAGAAAATCTATCAATAATCTCCCTTTAGAGCTATTTCTCTTTATCAAAAAAAATTAATAGTAAGGATATATCTTCATTGTTTGAAAAATAGTATTCTATCAATTTATTGTTAAAATAAATAAATAAATAAAAATAAAACATGTTGTTGTATTAAAAAAATTCAGAATGGTTAATGCTAAATATATTATGATTAAGAAACTATAATAAAATTAAATTATTGAAAGGAAAGATATATATTTTTAAAAAAAAAGTAAATTTTAAAACAAAATTATTAAAAGGGAAGTTAGTGGGTGGCGGGGGCCGCCACACCCCCAACCAGCCACGGGCTGCACGGCCTGATGGGCGCGGCAGCCAAGCTGTCGGTGCAGCAGCCGAGGCTGTCGACTGACAGACTTGCTGTCGGCGGTCACAGCAGCCCCCGCGGCCCTTCCTTAAAGGAAGGGGAGCGCGGGGAGTAGCGGGGGTGTGAGGTCAAGCCCCCCTTATTTTATGTTGTTTTTTTAAAATTTAATTTATGTTTTTTTTTAATTTACTATTATTATAAGTTACTTTTAAAATGGGTTTAGTTTAATTAAAATTTATTTTAATTAAAATTTTATTTTATTTAAAATTTGTTTTATTAAAGTTTAGTTTTATTAATAGTTTTATTGGTTTTAGTTGTTATTAATACTTTATAACGTTAGTATTAATTTTAATTATTATTAATTATTAATTAAGATTAATTATAAATATGTTATATTAGAAATTATTATAGTTTCAAGTTTTCGATTATGTTAAGGATTTATTTATCTAATGTTATCGGATTTAGAAGAATATGTGGATTGAGAGATAGATTTATTTAGGCTATTTATTTATTCAATCAGGATCTATATGTAGTGTTTTGTTCTGTGATCTTGATTTCAATGCTTTTTTGGATATATATATAGATGTTCTTATCTAATTGTTAATCATGGTTATGCATCAATTCTTTTGCGTGCAATTTCTTAGATAATCTGGCTACTCCAGGTCAACTGTGGCTTCTAATATATGTTAGTTAGGTAAATGGAGTAATTTGACTCATTTATTTATGTAATCTCGAATTACTTATAATGATATATTTTTGTACGCTTATTTCAAAAGATTTGAATGTTATGTGGATGGTTCCAATAAACTTTTACTTGTAATTATATTTGAATTTTAGTAATTATTAAATAGATTAATTTATATAAGGTAGATTTTATTAATTAATCTATAGAGGATTAATGTGCATTTTCTCTGGAAAATTTAATTATAGTTTTGTTAGTAATTTTATTTGATAAACTAATTTGTATAGTTCTTACTATAAATTCAAGTTTATCACTAAGTTTTATTAGTCTTTCTAGAATTGTATTTATCACGCCATGATGTGTTTTCTGAGTGAATGTTAAATAGATTGTGTGTTTTCCCTCTTTTATGAAATGGTAATATTCCAAGTATCTGTTGGGATTAGTTGACTTTCAGGATGAAAACCAGAGGTTTTGGGGTTTCTATTTCTATGGTGTTTTGTGTACTTCAGTGCATGTTTATGTTGATATCAATTTTGGTCTCGATCTTTTTACCCAACCTGATTTTTCTAAATTTGTCTTTCGTGATCTTGTGAGAGTACTTTGAATTGTTATGATCAATTGGGAACTAGTGTATTCCTATATGGGTGGGAATCAGTGATGAGGTTTATGTTATACCTTCGTGATGTTCTTTTGTGAACCTAGGGTAGGTTACCTAGTTGTGTAGTAGGGGGTGGCTTGCAATAAGTGTTGGGGCCCGCAAGTGGCTTCCAGGATCATTTATTGTAAGTAATCGTAACAAGTGATGACATAATAATTTATTAGGGGGTTTTAGAATAATCTAATAAGATATGTTTCCTCACCCATGCTTGAGTGCTATTATAGGCTAAGATGGAGGATGAGATTATGCTTTCTGCCTTGAGGGGTGTGTGTCTGGCATAGTTAGTGACTTTGTCTGTTTGAGAGGTCATTGATACCATGTATGGTCACTTGAGTGTCGGGGTCCAAAGAGACTACTAGGACAAAACTTAAGGGTTAGACGTACCTGATGACACCTTCCTATATGTAGCTCAGGTTATCCTACGTGTGTCGGTTGCCTCTGGTATTGTGTAGATTCCATATTGTGATTCAGAGAGCTTCTAGGATCTTCCTATGCATTTCTTTATGATATCTTGTATACCTTTGATGTTTGCCTTCATGTTGTGTACACGTGTGAGTGGGCATGTTATTATCTCCTCAGCATGGTGGGAGTGGACCTTTGGTTCCATGAGGTCAGGTGGGAGTGATTTTTATTACCATTGAGATCCGACGTTCTTCTTCATGCTTGGATGATCCTTGTTTTAGTTCTACCTTCTTATTCTTCTAGATTCTTGATCAGTTTCATGAGTTGTATATTTGTACCATATGTGTATATCAGTTAACATCCTTGCAGAGGATGTAATGTATTGTTATTCATTATTGCATACCCCATGACTTGAGCAGTGGATGCTAATTCATGTATGTATACCTTGGGTATCAGTTGTTTATGTGATCTTATTTTATGAGATGTATGTTATTGGATTCAGTTGATATATCTTTTATGATATTTCTTTATAGTTTTTCTTTGTAGATTATTTTTCTTAAGTAATTCTACGTCAAGGAACCCTTGAGATTTGTAACCTTTTTTGAGTTATATTTACGTGTATGTGTATGTAACTCATTGTATTGCTTCTGCGTTGTTCACATTATTGTTTGTAAATATATTTTTTTTAAAAATCATGTTAACTTAATTGCATGTTTAGGTTATTTCTCCTGGGTTCCCTGGTGGGGCATTACATTTATCTCTATTATCTCATCTTGTTGTGACGAATGATTGGAAATACTTGTTCTACCGGTTTAAAGATAAATTTGTCTCATGTGTGTGTGTGTGTGTGTGTGTCTGGTGGCTTCACGATTTGATGAATTTGGAAAAAATATTGCATCTAGGAAAAGTTTCTTCAAAATATTTCATCTTCTTAATATGGAATTGTGAGTTCATCTGATTTGTGTTTTGTCAATTTCCATCTTTTCATCATTTAATTTGCAAGCTTGATTCAATTATGATTTATGTCCTTTAGATTTCATTTCTATTAAATTTTCTCATAATTCTTGTTACTCAATATTTTGATATTTTTTTTTGGAAATTGGTTAAGATAGGAAATCATCTTAGGGTTTAAAATTAGATTTTAATTGTTAGGAAATTGCATACATTGAAAATTGAAAAAAATACTAAAAAAAAGTGCTAAATTTTTTTTTTGTAGCATAAAGTTTTAATTGTACCAACAAAGGCCTCCTTGTGAACATTCATATTTATCTTCAATTGAATCTCCATGGAGTTATACCATGACCACTAATAACCTTCGGAGTGACTTTGTCATTCTTTCAAGAGGGGAATCTGCATCGCTTATTCCTAGTTGTTACATCGTGTAAACACAAAGCTCAACACAATGCAGTGAACATAAACGTAGAATGCAAAGACACATGGAAAAAATCATCATGTGGATGAACGTCCAAGGTGCATGTTGCACAACACTCATGATACAATGGGGTCACTACTCAGTACTAATAAGGGTTTTGTGTGGAGACTTAGGAGTAGGAGTGTCATCACATAGCAGATGGTGGACCATGCGGCTTCGAGCAATCCTTCTCTCAAAAATGAATCTCTACTGGACCATATCAACTTTTGCAGATGGAAAGGATATAGTGTACCATATCAACATCTATAAATAGAAAGGTACTATACCATATCAACTTCCTCAAGCAATGAAAAGGAAATGATATACCATATCAACATCCTCAAATGATGGCAAGGTAGTCACATTAACTCTTGTTATTATATTTTAATCTCATTCATTTATTTAGTTATCACTTATCAAGAACTCTACCAAGGGATACCCTAGGAACCATTTGTGTCCCAGCCCACCTTGGAGAGCCACACCACTCCACTACTCAAACACTAAAAAATCTCATCTCGCTACAACAACAAGGCACAAAGCAAATATTTCTATAAGGAAAAAGTCATAAAAGACTCTCAAAGCCATAAACCACAAAACATGGTAAGCTCTATTGGTCTCAATACCAAGATCACGTCATATAGACCTCGACATAGGAGCATAGCTCAACTATATGCCTAGATGCAGTCTCAACACCCTACATCCACATATTACATGTGAGACAAACCTCAAGGATGGAAGGTTTCAAAACAATAGGCAACACAATAGCATTCATGGCAATGACAGGAGGATATCTCAACTCCCAAGACACTCAAGGTAAAAAAACAAGTAAAAGAAAAACCAAGCCAAAAGTTACATTGCTTGATTGGACACTTTTCCATGAGCACATATTCTCATGGAATCCATCAATCATGTTTTTAGAACATGAGGAAGGCTCAAAATTCCCAAAAGAAAAAAATACTCAAATTCTAGCAAAATCTGGCAAAGTGCAAAAATCAACATGTAAACATAAAATGGGTAAGTTTGAGATGAGATATCAAATATCTAGAATTCCCTAAATACATTCTAATTCCACAATCCCATTAAAAATTTGGAGTACTACAACTTCTGATAAATCAATCACGCCAAACATGGTGGTAAACAAATTTTGGGTGGCATGCAAAATGATGCAACCCCAAAATTTCCAAAAAATCAAACTTGAAAGAAGGCTTCAAAATTAAAACTCATTTTCCCTTACAAACCCAAATTCACACTAATCTAATAAAAATTTAGTTCTAGATGAATACAGAAAAATGACCAGCATAACAGTTCAAAACCCTAAATGCAAAACCCCAGTTACTCGTAGCAAGTCAACCAAGTAACAAAAAACTACAAGATTGTGGGGGGGTGCTAACTCTCATCCCACAAACCATTTACAAACAAGAAAAATATTTAAAAAATGAGAAACAAATTAAATAATAGAGGCCATACCTCGCAACCAGGGGAGAAACATGTAAAGATGAGGAATAAAATAAATTTCAAGATGAATCCCGAAGTAGCTCCACACAAATGGAAGTATTCGCAGCATGATTCCAATGAGTCACTACCCACCAGAAAGTGACAACCCAATCAATCACAAAGAACATAAGACTGAATTTCTCCAAAACAATTTGGAGAAAATTCTAAATTCTTCTCCCAACTCCAAAGTGAAAAGTGAGTTAAAATAACTCTTTTTCCAAAAATAAAGCACTTTTGCCCAAAAATCCCTAAAGGAAATTAAAACAAATCACTTACATAATTCATATGAGCTAATGACTTTTGCAAATTAAATCAAAGAAATTCCAATTAAATGGAATTTGATTACAGAAAATTAGCCAACAATAAAATATTAAATCCCCAAACACAATAAAAATTAGCATTTAATTCTAAATCATCCATGGTAGCTATGGGAACTCTAAATGCATAGACACGTTAATGGTCTCTCACAAATGGATATAAAATTTAGATTTACCAACACATACTGGAGGGTGAATATAATAATCATGAATTCATCATCCATACAGGACTTATATTGGCTCAATAATGAAGGGTTGGTTTTACTATCTCCTGTGCCACTATTGGGGATATAGACAGTCAAATCTTGCAGCTCAGGCAGAATGTGTCTGGTACTTGTTCACTAAAACATGCAAACATCAAGTGTAGCTTCTCACAGTATAAATAGTTGAAGAACAAAACATACATGGTAGAAAACAATGAAGGAGAATGACACCATCGTGTGGACCTCATGAATGAGTAAATACAAATTCGTCTCACTTTGAACAAGTACAAAGGGCATAATGCATAGAAATTGTGTGAACATAGCAGTGAACATTATCTCTTTTAAATTAAAATTGCATTTACCTTAAACATTTAAACAATTCACTTTATGACAATATATGCGTGATCAATGAAAGTAAGAAATTAAATTACCCAACAATATATAAGGCACAATAAATCATGTAATCCCATAAAATCATCCTGATAACATAATCAATGGTCTCAAATGCAAAATACACCAGATATCATGATTAAGAATTATCATGCAAATATGATCAGAATATTAATAACAGCATAATCTAACAGATAAATCAACAATGTTGTAGTAACCAGAATAAGGTATGGTAATTGAATGCATCACATAGTGAAATCACTATATCACATCTCAAGGGTTCTCGTGGAATAACATCATGATACAAACAATATCTAGTAGCTACTGGAACAAACCTCATTGATACTAGCAAATCACCAAAAAATCCAAATACCATCACAACTGTGGTAGTAATCTCAAAATGAGCACAAGAATAAACTGAATTGGGTGTATCTCAATATGCCAACATAAAACCATAGCATGGGAATAGTCACTGAATCACACAATCATTTCAACCAATCACATAGTATCAATAGTAAGTATCCAAAGACAAAGCAATAAATTTCCAAATATCTCACCCATCTAACAAAAGCGTACTTAAATTCAAAACCACATCCATCAAGATGTTATGCAGAAATAAAATGGGAGAGGCACTACATAGTCCCCCCCAAAGACTAGTCTTACTCCTGTAAGCCTGCAAGACAAACCAAAAGAGCACAAAAAGTGCACAATTAAAAACCATTCCAAATGCAATAATATCCATACAACTTCTTCACAAGCCTAGCCAAATCACACTGAATTCCTTACCAGCCAACCTCACAACTGTTGAAAGGCTCCCACACACAAAAGAGCATCAACAACTCTCATAAATTCCTTCAACAAGGAACACAATATGTTCTAGGAAAGACACATCTAGACATGATCTCTTCCAAAAGAGGCATAACACTAGCCACTCTACCACATCACAAGATATCCAACAACAACAAAAAATGCCCTCAAGGGTCTCCTCTAAGACCAAGGCACCAAATATCCTAAGTCAATAACTCCAACCCTAGGGCAAGATCAACCCAAAATGCTAAAAATCACTACCATGATCATCTGGAGCATACTTTAATACAATGAGATTCCCACTAACTCAACTGATAATCTAAAAAGGAAGGGATTCTCTACCAAACAGTTTACTTCTCTAAGGGATACTACATCCATCTCAAGTGTACCAAGAGATACAAATGTACAAGGTTATCTCTAACAATCGAGAGCACTCACACCATTGAGGCTCAATAGTGCACTCCTTCCACATGAAGGGATACTCAAAGCACAACTAATTACTATGCATAGGAGCAATATGATTTCTGTTTTGTCGAGAGCTCAACTATAGCTGGAAACTAGGGTCACACAACCCAACTAGATCACAGTCTTTCCTTCAACAAGGTGGAAATGAATCCAAATGGTGAACGTCGTCATATACTCAAATCCATAGAAAATATAAGGTTGGTAAGATATGCCAATTAGTGTTGTGTCCTTCTAGCCAAAAGCTAGGAATACCACTTTACAAGCAATCCTCATAAAACTCAATATCCAACATGCAGTCTCGCCAAGAAGGGGCATCTTAACCAAAATAATATCATATCTATATAATCATAAAGAGATATAGGTAAGGTAGTGTCATGACTAGGAAAGGATACTCTCTTTGTCCTCACATTATGCTAGCCAAAAGAGTAGTTGGGAAACCCACAATAGAAGCAGCCCCACAAGAACATTCACTGACAAAAATACAAAAACAACGGTGCATCAACACCTCCGCAACCACTATAAAAGAGGAAAGCATAACAACAAGACATGGTCATCAAGACCCACAACATAGATCAAAAATCATAGGTGGACTAAGTCACACCCAACTATCCAGAGTAACAATGCCAAGAAGGGAAATACTCAAGGTCTACAAATCACATCATGGGAGTAAACAAGAATCTCACTAAGCATGCACACTAGAACCTAATGCAAGAATTTGAGATCAACCAATATCGCATAGGATGCACAATGTCATTAACAAAAAATAACATATATCATGATTCAGATCAATGATCAAAATGAGGTATACCAATCATGACCATCCATTCCTAACAGTTTACATCAATTTCATGCAATTATATTCTCGTCAACATGGGACACATTTACCAATAAATTTTACAATGTAGCTATTATCATCCTTACCAATGAGATTTACAATTCAAGGCATATTTAAATTAATTAATGCTAACATGCATATCCATAATTGTCTACTTGCATTTCTTTTATACATAAGAAAGAATTTCTCATTATTGAATAAAAAGTCATTCTAGTTCTCATCTTTACAACTACTCAACAAACACAATATAGTATGTTCTCTGTGATGTTCTCCCTTGCACGTACTATCATAGGTCTACATGGAACATGATAGAGTCACAACACACAAGACAGGGAAACATTACAAAACGTTCATAATAGTCACCATGAAAGTAAAAAGGAAAAACCCAAATGGTCAATTCCAACAATACATCTCCAAAATGTGCACATTTCAACAATAATTCAAATGTGACGAATGTCACAAATAGATAGATAAGGAGGTTTCAGTGACTAGTCCCAACATAAGAAATACCAAAAATTCAATGCTATCCCAAACAAGATGTGGAGATATCCACCAAGAAATAAAATAAATCACCAATCATGAAATGCATTCACGAGACATTGTGACCAATATCAGTTGCATAAGAGGGAGTAACTGCCACATGGTACCAAGGAACACATCATCTCACCAGCTTTAGAGAACCTACCCACACACACCAAACAATGAATCACCTATGATCTCGATCATATGCATCACTATAATTTAAACCAATGCAAAAATATTCTTTCACAATTCAAATTCCTTTACCTTTTTCCATGCAATGTAACATTTCCACTATGCAGGGTCTCGATCAGAAGAGGATCTAAGAACAAGATCAAAGCATAAACTAAAAGAAAACATAATTTATTCGGGCATACGACATGTATGAGGTTAATTAAAACCACAAGGCGAAACACACACAAGGTTGAAATATGAAACTTGCCCTCTCAGAGGGGATCTTCAACACACTCACACAAGAGGGGTTACACAATGATGGTTCAAGGAATGATTGGCCAACAACCACAAGGGTTCTTCCCACATCACGAGTATGCAGAACATGCACCATATGTCACCAAAATTGGTGGTAACAATACAACATAATCCACCTTACAAGGTTTAGGGTAATGATCTCAACATCACACAAGAGATGGAAAATCTCTACTGTCACTATGACATCATTGCACTCAATGCAAGGTAGATACAATTTCATAAAGGAAAAAAAGCCAAATTCACATGATTCCATTGAATGAAAAAATCCAACAAGATACAACACATCCACAAGTAGGGATAGCTTTAAGAAAACCCCTTCCAAAAAAAATATACAATCTTAGCAAAAAGATTCATTTTTATGAAAAAAAAAAAATTCTATTGAAAAATCCCTCAATTTTTTGAAAAAATTATATTATTTCTCTTGGCATTTTTTTAATCAGAATTTTTTTGTAGAAATTATTGGAGAAT
Organism: Thuja plicata; assembly: GCA_018584345.1. Lineage (NCBI taxonomy): Eukaryota > Viridiplantae > Streptophyta > Pinopsida > Cupressales > Cupressaceae > Thuja > Thuja plicata. The sequence goes on from MU223742.1 coordinate 5,582,609, forward strand.
CTCAAATACAAATAGGAAATTCTTTAATCACCATGGCGAATACTTCCATTTAAAAAAAAAAAGATCTCTTATAAAAAATTATTGGGATAAATGTGGAAATATTTGATGGGTTTAAGGGGTAGACTCTATAATATTTAGTTGATACCAATTATTTAAAATATAATCTAATAACCCTCATTGTATTGTGTGAGATAAGTGTACAATTATTTTTTAATTCTAATGGGAGCCAAAATTTGTTCAAGGCCGTTGATTTCCATTTATATCAACAATCGAAAAGAAATTTTAGCCCCCATAAGCATTACAAATCAAATAGGAACATTTTTACACTATGGAATACAATTAGGATCATTAGATTATATTTTAAATCAATGGTCTCAACTAAGTATTGGTGATATATCCCTAAAGTAACTACTAATTATGTTATCTTATTGGTGAATTAATTTAGATTTCTACAATAACTTATAAAATTTAGGCGAATTGAATCTAATCATGTATCGAATATTGTGGAAAATCGTTGAGTTCAAATTTTTAATAAAATAAATTATTTGGCGATATAAATATTTCTAAATCAAAATTTTGTAAAATGTGGCATTTAGGTTGCCTTAAATCTTGAATTATTAGCCAAATTTGGATTCTCAAATTTAAAAAATTAGCCAATTGGTGAATATTAGCCACTAAAAAATCATTGTCCACAACCCAATAATTCCTCAAGAGATTAGGCAACCATGCATATTTGGGGACATAACTCATTAACCCAAATTATCTATCATATAATGTTAATTTCACAACACTTTGCTAATGAATTTCTCTTTTTATAATTACCATGGTGCATAGATATTTCTCTACAAGAAGAATGCATAATGATGTGAGAAATAAGATTAAAACATATAACCAACATGAATCATTCCATTTACTTTCTTATTAATTAAATAATCACTAGAATACCTAGTGCACCACACTCCACAAGGAGTCAAACAATAGGCACTCAAGGCCGAACATAGGCACCAATCAATAACTCTTCCCAAAGAATATCACACAAGAAACAAGCCACTCAAGGGAAACTAAACATCTAAAGTCACCAAGAGTCAACATAGGCAAGGAAACTATCATGCTAAGACAAATGGAAACACAACTACAGTTTCCAAGGCATCCACACACTCAAACCACACAAGGGTCACCAAACACTCAAAAACCAAGAGCAACACGCAAACCATAAGATCTAAGGTGATCTGAAGAGGTTCTCACATAGGAGTGTCATCCATCCCTGGAAAGTGAAAGTTCTAGGAGGTAATCTTCCTCCACCTCATGTTACTTGGATTAGTTCCTCAAGAACACTCATGAATCTTACACTTAGGCACCCAAGAAACAAGCAACCACTAGCTCATGATTCCACACACACGTTCTCATGCGTCAACAACATCAACTACGCAAGTAACTTGTACCAAGAGATCCCAATGTATGAACATGGGATCTGATACCAGATGTAATGCCCCATCGGGGAACCCTTGGAACCAAAGGGTAAATTATGCACTTAACAAAAAAAATTTAACACAAGTAAACATAATATTGACAAATGTATCCAAGTACATCACAAAACACAACATGAGTAGTAAACCATAACTGAAAGTTAACATCACGAACATCACAAGTTCACACACAAGAGGAAGTCTTTAAATATAACTTCCAAAGGCTCCCAAGTGATCTATTGCAAAAGCATAAATGGAATAGACATGCTCAATCCATCACATGAAAGTTTGGAATATATCCACAAACCCCATAGGTTAAGACTGGGCCATCATCAATAGTCACTCGACGAGGAGACAAGCACATCCCTGTAGCCATACAATACAATAAGCTTACAACATGTAAGAAAAAGGGAAAAACATCACTAGCGAAAATGAATATGAAATATTCTGATTGAAATGGCCTCTACTCAATAAAGGTATCCAAAACAACTTTTACTTTTTTGATCTGACCTTGGGAAGTTCTCTTTGTTTTATAGTCGTCGTTTAATAGGTGAGTCATAAATTTGCATAGGCGCTACAAAAATTTGCATAAGCACTACAAAAAGTTGCATAGGTGATGAAAATTTGCATAGGTGGTGAAAAACATTGCATAGGCACTGCAAAAGTTGCATAGGTGATGCAAAGTTTCATAGGCGCCATTCTGCATCGTCTAGATAGAAGGACCTTCCATAGGCCATAATTTTTGCATCTAAATTCGTATTGAATTCATTCAAAATGCATTGGAAAGATCTTGAAGAGATATATAATAAAATGAGCCTAAAAATAAGCTATGACATCATCATTTTTGTCTCCATCCAATTGAATCAAGTATGGTCCAAATGCAAGTAATCGTTGATACATAAAGCATGCAATAAATGGGGTAACTTAGTCTGACAACATGGTAAGCTTTTTGACACCAACATACGGAATAAAATATAGGATTTATCCACACTGGGGAGTACCAGATACACTCACATTAAGGAATTTCCCACTTGATTCAATCAATAGCATAAACTAAATGTTACTCTAAGAATGAGATGCGTACACGTGCAAATAAGAATCAATGCATATACATCAAGAACCTACTCTTAACACAATAATTGAAAGAGTGCAATAAATACATCTCAAGTATAATGAAGCTCTATAGAGAACCCTCAATGCTCAAATACTCTGAATTTGGAGGAATCTCACCACATGTACATCGGTCCCTAACAATGGTATAATAGTTCAATGCCACCCTACCACATGGAACCCTCACACCCACCCCACTGTGCTTGTGGAGATAGTTGTGGGAAATAATGGAATGGTGTGTACTAAGAGGGGAGGGGTGAATCGGTACCCTTTAAAACTTTTATCACTTAACCTTTATCCTTTAGTAATCAATTGCTTATATTACCAACCATATATGATATTCTATCTTTATGCATGTAATATCAATTCATAAACTCAATTATCATGTAAACATTCATAGAAACATTCATGAAATGTATTGACACATGACACAAGATTTGGTAACGCAGAGAACCCCTATTAGAAGGTAAAAATTGTGTTGAGGATGAAACCCACAAAACTTCACTATATGCATAATGGAAGGGGTCAGTTAAGGCTTACAATATTGATCACTTTTGATGATCTACCCTATTAGGAGTAACATGTAGAGATTGGTTAAGGTCTACTCTGTTAAGAGCTTTAGAAACACTATTTAGTGTGCACTCCATTAAGAGATTTACAAAGGATTTTTAAAATCCACCTTTCTCAAGGATTTCTTCTATTTGCTACACTTGTTAGAATGTAGTCAAAAATATTCATTGACCTGAGTATATGCAATCTATAATTTCTGATTACACATCCATTAAAGTTCACATGTATAATTATCACCTATAGTGATTGATCAATACCTCTATTATGCTCGGTAACCTTGGATCTTGTTCTTGATAACTGGTTTCATCTTTGGCTATTCTTCTACATAAAACTTTGTCTCTAATCCATAGAAGTTTTTGCGGCTACAATCATCATCACCTCCCTTTTTTTTTTGATTGATTACACATCTATTTATAAAATGAGTTTTACCTAAATGAGTTTCACGCATAACAATAATAACTCTATGATCAAAGGTTTACAACTTGACCTTGATATCCTAGTTTGCATGTTTTCAATCAGTTAGACTGATTAAAACAATTACAATTGCATTGTTTATCCCTCAAGAAATAGATTTAAAATCTAATTAAAAAGCTAAAAATAAAACACAAGTGTTTTATTTGACGTGGAAGTCAGATCCACATTTCTCAGGATTCTAACTGTCTCTCGGTAGACTGGTGCTCAGGTTTCCCTGTAGTCTATCAGGTTCCTCTGTTATCTGTTCTGTCAGGTTACACTGTAATCTTCTTATTGGTTTACTCTGTTAGGTTCCTCTTGTAACATTTTCAAGTTGCACTAGTAAACTGTGTCAATGAGTTCCCTTTTGAACTTGTCTCTCAAGTTGCACTAAACCTGTCTTTCGGTGTTGGTGTTACCGACAGTTTCAAAACTATTTTCCTTTGCATACTAATGGAAAAATATCTCTTCAATCTCCCCCTTTGACATTAGTATCAAAAACTGATATGTGCAAAATACTAAAATGTGTAGTATGTATACCATGTGTTCACCTTGTCATTATGACTCCCCCTATGTATATGTCGGTATAGTATATGTATATGTATGTATACTTTCCTTTATACTATTCTCCCTTTTCACCTTATCTTCCCCTTTTATCATATCATTTTTCCCTCTATTCATATCATTTTCCCCCTTTTTTAATAGTAAGGGCAAAGGTGTAATTACTTACAACTTATCAAAAATGTGGGAAAGGGGGTATTTCATGTCTTCCATCATCTTCTCCCATTTTTCTTGAAGGTGTTCTAGGGCCATTTGCTCCAATATAATCCTTGCATGCATATCATAAATGTTTTCGGTGACAGACATCTCTGGGGTGGCTATCAATTTTCTGGTCGTAGTCATATGTTGTTGCAGTAGTGTAAGATTCGGTAGAAGTAGAGCCTGCAGCTCGGTTACCTCATCTCTAAAATTTGATTCTGCCTCTTGAATTTGAATTCTCAACTTCTTTTCTTCCATTACCTTTGCATAATGCAACTTTATTGCATTGTCAGTTGTTGAGAGACCTTGAGCACTAGCAGTAAGATTTGCATCTATTTTTTCAATCTTTTCACTATTTTTGTTAGTGAAGTGCTCTAATGTTCTTAACTTTTGATTTAAGGTGATAGCTTATGAAATGATTGGTTCTAATTCATTTACTTGTTCAGATAGCTTTACCTTATTTTCGGCCACTTCTTGGCTAATTTTCTCTATCAATTTATATTGATACTTTTTCTCTGCTCGTTCTTCTATTGCCTTTTCTGCATCCACATTCTGTGATTGGATTTTGTCGGCAAGAATGGTTAATTGATCAATGATAGATGTATTTTGATCAATTTATGTATCAAGTATTATCTATTGAAGTATATCCCTTGTTTTTCTAAGTACATGTGTGTCCTTTGTTTCCTTTTTAAGCTTATCTTGGATATCTTTTCTTCTACAAAGTTTTGCATAGTTTGTAAGTGCCTCTGGATCCAATGTCCTTGGATCACAGGATGGTATCTCAATAATCTCATCCAATGTAACTGGATTCTTATTCTTTTTCTTCTTCTTCTTTGATAGATTTTTGGAGGGACCTGTATGTAGTACCATAGAAAGTTCCTTTGCTTGGTCTGATATGCTTGGTGAACGCTTTAGAGTATGTGTACTTGTATCTTGTTGCTCATTTTCTACTTCTCAGTTGGGAGTGGACATATCCACATCAACCTTATCATTATCTGTATCATCTCCTTCGGTATCCTTAGGAGTGGCATCACCTTTTTTCTCTTCTTCGGCTTTATCTTTTTGTTCTCCTCATGTTTCTTTATGTTATCCATCTGTTATATTTTTCTCTCCATCTATATTCTACTCAACATATGTTTTTTTCAGTTCCTCTTCACCCTTATCCTTTGGTATGCTTGCATCAGGCTCGGGTGACTTCTCCTTTTGTGAGATGATATTGATAGCCTATATCAATAATGGCATTTGGCCTATTATATTCACCTATGTAGCATTTTTATTTGTATTTTGTTCCTTGGGCTACTCGGAGGTAACAGTAATACCTTCATCTCCCTTTACCTTATCTGCAGGATCATCTTCTGTGATATCAATGATAGTATTATCAGTGAATGTTTCATATGTTGTATCCATATCCTTGTTAGCTTTTGTGTTCAATGCTTCTTCATTAACATCCTCACCATCATTTATAAGAATGTGTTTTGGGCTCAGTTTAGCCTGATCTTATTCATTATGAGGCTCTTCGGTAAGAGCTAATAGTGGCTCAAGGCTTGAATCCTCCTTAGGTGGATTGATGATTTTATTCCAGATATCATCACTTTCTTTGTCAAGCTCAATTAATTTTACCCCAAGTACTTTTTAGGCTCTTAATTTTCTTAAGAACTTTTGTGAATGCTTGTTCATCATTTCATCAATTTCTTCCAACTTGGACTCGGGTGGGATAATTGAAACTAGGGATCTTTCCCTTATCTATTTTTCTTCCTTTAGTGCATATGTCCACCTTGCTGAAATTCTGTCAATAATTTCTTGTGGCATCATTTTATCAAATTGGATAGGAAAATCTTTGTATGCAATCATTTCTTGAATGATGGCTTCTTCAATCTTATTCTGATCCTTGGGTTTTAGAGTTAACTATTGTCTAATCTTAGGATTTGATATGCCACCTGATTTGGCGATTGATGCAGCAATTTCATCAATTGTTTTAGGAAATTTACTCTTTACAGGTTGTTCTTCCTATTTAGTATCTTCTATATCTTCCTTAGTTTTGATGAATTTTCTTCTTTTCGATGGTGCTTGTTTTCCAGTTTAAGGATTTCTCTTGTAATTCCTCACTTGTCATTTCTTTACCGGTGATGCACTTGCATCTTTATTTGTCTGACTTATAATCCTTGATGCAGCAGTAGTCCTTGGTTTCTTTGCTAGTGGTGGTGGTGCATCAGACTCTGTAGATTCAGATTCACTCAATTGTTCTTCTTCACCGACAGGTGACTGTCCCTTGGTGGCATCCTTTTGTTCATATTCTTCATCATTTACTGACAACTTCTTCTTAAGTGTCTTTACCATTTTCTCTTTCTTTCTATCAATTTTCTTCACAATTAAGCCTATTTTAATTCTTTCCTTGGCTTCCTCATAGGTTCCAAACCTAGGTTGTGACTTGTCCAATGGTTCATTTAACAATGCTTCAATTTCATTGGTGGCTTGATCTATGTTGACCTCATAATCAATTGGTGCTAACCATGCTATCCTTGGTACAGCTAGTTTGATAAAGGTGTTATCAGTGTCCACCATAAAACAAACATTAGTATTATACTTTTATACTAGTTGTTCTAGTATTCTCATCCTTTTCTGCATTTTGTCCTTAAATCCAGTGAATTATTCATCCATAACTTATGTAAATTTGTCACCTAATGACATGATGAATTCACTGATTTGAATTGTCACTGGTCGGGTAGTATCCCAGTTGAAATTACCGATAGATGGAAGGAAGTTATGGAAATAGAAAAATGTACACATTAGAAGTGATCCAAACTTACATGAATTGGACTTTGTAGACCTGATTGTCCCCATGTTTTCATCTAACTATTTCAGTAGAAGCTTGGATAGATCCAATTGTAGACCCTTCTTTACAATCTTGTAGGCAGTGTCAACTTCTCCACATGCTATGATGTTTAACCTGCTGGATTGGTATATCTTGTATCCTAGTACACATGCACCAAAATTTAGTTCTGGATCGGTGATGGTGTTAACCTTCAATCCTCCATTATCCCATACTGCACCTATCATCTTCTCAATCTCAGGTCGAAGAGGATGCTTATGTTCCTTGGCCTTGTCAGTTATAGGATAACCAGTCACAGCATGTATCACATCTCTGGTGATCTATTTTGGCTCATCCACCCATATTTTTTGGTCATGCACTCTTCTCAACACTATCCTAATCCATTCGGTCTTAAACTCCTTTAGGAACATTTGGGCACATGTCATCCCTTTGACTTCAATATAAGCTTCCTCCTTGATGGTTCTTCTTGTGCAAAGATTCTTGTAAGCTTTCTCGACCTCAAGATCTCTATCTCAATGATCTTGAAAATTATGTAGGCTCGATCATCCTCAATCAGTAAAACCCTAGGTGGAATACCAGAGAATGCACCAGTGTCATCAGCTTGCGAAGCAACCTCTGGACAAATTTTGTACTTAGGTTGTTCACAAGTGGAGTTCTTGATCAGATTAACCTTCTTCTCTTTGGCGTTCTTGATCTTCAAAACTCATGAAGTGGTTACCATCATTTTACAAATTTAGGGCTTTTCCCATAAAATAAATAGTGAGCTCAATGATGTTTACTTACTTATCCTTCTAAAAGTTGATGTGATTATGTTTGAATGCTATGAATCTGCTGGTTAAACGCTTCTGCAATCTGGTCTCCATGTGCTCTTCTTCGCTCTGCTTCTTTGCTCTAAATCACTAGTGAATGAAATGAAGTCTTAGTCATCCTTTTATAGATGATGCCCTAAGTGTTGCAATTAATGTTCCACCCACTTGTTAGGTGTTGAAGACAGAGTCGCTTGGGTGACATGCCAACTTTATTTTTGGTGAAAATGTGATGCTTAGGGCATGTGTCAACTCATTTCACTTTTCATACGTTTAACGACGGATCTTGGTATATAGCAAAGACAACATTGTCTTTTGATTATCGACGATGTTTGGTTTACACAAGCAACTTAGCTTTTGTATGTTAATCGATGATTCTCGGTAAGTATTGACAACTTAGCTTTGTAAGTACATCGATGCTTTTTGGTATGCATTAACCAATGAGATTGATTTCATAGAATCATAACAAGTAATACCATAGTGCATCTTTAATCATGCTAGTTTGGAATTTTTAACTATTTATAATGGAACTGATGTAAAGTAAAACTTAGTATAGTGTAGTTCCATACTTGTTCATCTTAGGTGGGGGTGGTGATGTCACCAGATCCATTGGATAAGGTGTCACTAATTGAAATTTCTTGGTCCAGCATCATCAGTTTTTGTAGCTTTCCTCCACATTTTTTTTCTCATCTTCCTAATGTCTTTAATGTTATTCCCATTAGCAAAGGTTCTTGTCTCTATTACTCAGTCTCTATAGTCGTTGCTTAGTTGACCAACTTTATGACAGTGTAAGCATTCCATTCTAGGGCTAGTCGAGCTTCTAGATCTTCTCATTAATTTCCTCATGTAGTTTGAAGCTATGTGACCATATCTACCACATGTTGTGCAATTTTTCCATGTATTGTAATCCCAAACATATGATTTACCGACTCTTTTCGGTTGTCAACAATTTCTTGTTCTTTAGGCTACCATGCTTTATTTTTCTTCTTCCTGCATTCAAGAGATGTGTGCCCATGAATTTTGCAAGTAGGACAATATTTTTCTATGTAGGTTTCCTTGTTTGGTTGTTTCACCTCAGATTTACATTCATATTCTTTATGTCCTTTCTTGTTACATTTATAACAATTTCCTATGAATGAAGATGCAGATTTAGGAATACATTTTATTTTGCTCCTGCAGACATTTGATGTATGGCCTAGTTGTCCCCAGTGATTGCATCACTGTCTTCTTGGTCTTGGATTTGAGTAGACATTCTTTGGATTAGCTTGGTATGGTGACTCTCCATTCTCGGTATACCCTAATCCGATATTGTTGTTGACTCTTCTTTGTCGATCTAGAAAATCATCCATCCTTTTCGTGCTTTCTCCAGATCTCTTGATCATGTCATTGTGTTGTTGCTGAATTATTACTTCATGCTTTAGTCTTTCATTTTCTTCTCTTAGCTCACCAATAGCTTCAAATTTTCCATTGAGTTCTATGTTCATTCGGTTTTCCTCCTGACTCATAAGAATAATCTGATTGGTGATCTCATGATGATATTCAGTAAGTCTTTGTATTTCTGACTCTTTCTCTTGTATCTTTTCAGTGATCTTCCTCCTGAGATCAATTGCTAATGTTCTTTCTTACTCAGCTAGTCTAGCATTATTCATAACCTCAATCATTCTTACAATCTATGTCTCTTGAATGATTTTCAATGATTTTACTTGTCCAACCATATGTTGATTGATTTCATTTAGACTTGTAATGCTTCCTTCATATGTGTCTGATGTATTGCAAGATGTAGATCTCGATGACTCAAATAAATCAGGTATCTCTTCTTCATGATAGTCTATTTCCTTACAACAAGATGCCATAACCTTTCTTTCATCCAGTAGTTGTCTCATCTTGATTCTAGCTTCTTTATATTGCTCATAGAATATCTGTATCTCTAACTTTTTATTCTCAATACTCTTGTCTAGCTTGTACCTTTCCATTGTATGATCTTTTCTCTTAAGTATTTAAACTTTTCCAAATAAGAGATCTATCTCTAATAGCAATTGTTGGAAATAATGGAATGGTGTGTACTGAGAGGGGAGGGGTGAATCAGTACCCTTTAAATCTTTTATCACTTAACCTTTATCCTTTAGTAATCAATTGCTTTTTTTACCAACCATATATGCTATTCTATCTTTATGCATGTAATATCAATTCATAAACTCAATTATCATGTAAACATTCATAGAACCATTCATGAAATGTATTGACACATGTCACAAGATTTGGTAACCCAAAAAACCCTTGTTAGAAGGTAAAAATTGTGGTGGAGATGAAACCCACAAAACTAAACTATCTGTAGAATGGAAGGGGTTGGTTAAGGCTTACAATTTTGATCACTTATGATGATCTACCCTATTAGGAGTAACATGTAGAGAATGGTTAAGGTCTACTATGTTAAGAGCTTTAGCAACACTATTTAGTGTGCACTCGGTTAAGAGATTTACAAAAGATTGTTAAATCCACCTTTCTCAAGGATTTCTTCTATTTGCTACACTTGTTAGAATGTAGTCAAAAATATTCATGACCTAAGTATATGCAATCTAGAATTACTGATTACAGATCCATTAAATTTCACATGTATAATTATCACCTATAGTGATTGATCAATACCTCTATTCTACTCGGTAGCCTTGGATCTTGTTCTTGATAACTAATTTCATCTTTGGTGGTTCTTCTAAACAAAATTTTGTCTCTAATCCATAGAAGTGTTTGCGGCTAAAATCATCATCACCTCCCTTTTTGTTCTAATTGATTACACATCTATTTATACAATGAGTTTTACCTAAATGAGTTTCACCCATAACAATGATAACTCTATGATCAAAGGTTTACAACTTGACCTTGATCTCCTAGTTTGCATGTTTTCAATCAGTTAGACTGATTAAAACAATTACAATTGCATTGCTTAAAGCTAATTAAAAATCTAAATTTAAAACACAAGTGTTTTATCTGACGTGGAAGTCAAATTCACATTTCTCAGGATTCTAACTGTCTCTCGGTAGACTAGTGCTCATGTTGCTCTGTAGTTTATCGGGTTCCTCTGTTATCTATTATGTCAAGTTATACTATAATGTTCTTGGTGGGTTACTCTATTAGGTTCATCTTGTAATATTTTTGTGTTGCACTAGTAAACTGTGTCGTCAGGTTCCCTTGTGAACTTGTCTGTCGGGTTGCATTAAACCTATCTTTCGGTGTTGGTGTTACCGACGGTTTCAAAAAAAAATTCCTTTTCATACTAATGGAAAAATATGTCTTTAATATTAACCCAACCACAAACATAAGGCATACATGCAAGCAAGGAGTGGCCAACACACAGGCCAAGCAGATGCATAGTCTCATAAAAGGGTGCAGTGATCCAATACAATGAACATAGATGTAGAATACAAAGACACATGGATAACACTTAACATGTGGACCAACGTCCAAGGTGCATACTAAGAAACACTCATGATACAAAAGGGTCAATACTCAGTTTAACAAGGGTTTGGCGTGGAGACTCAAGAGAAGGAGTGTCTTCACATGGCATGTGGTGGACCGTGTGGCTTCGATCAATCCTTCTCACAACAAGGAATCTCTATTGAGCCATATCAACATCTGTAGATGGCAAGGATATATTGTACCATATAAAGATCCATAGATGGCAAGGTACTATGCCATATCAATGTCCTCAAACAATGGAAAGGAAAGAACATACCATATCAACATCCTCAAATAGAGGCAAGGTAATCACATTAACTCTTTTTATTATATTTTAATCCTATTAATTTATTTAGTTATCACTTATCAAGAACTCTACCAAGGGATACCCTTGGACCCCTTTGTATACCAGTCTTCCTTGGAGAGACACTCCACTCCACTACTCAAACACCAAACAAGATCATCTCATTACAAAGTTCCATAAGGTAAAATTTGTAAAAGACTCTCAAAGTCATAAACCACAAAGCATGATAAGCTTTATTGGTCTCAATACCAAGAGCACATGTCATTTGGAGCTCAAAATAGGATCCTAGCTCAACTACATGTCTGGATGTGGTTACAACACCCTACATCCACATATCGCATGTGAGCTCAAACTCAAGAATGGAAGGTGCCAATACAATAGGCAACACAATAGCATTCATGCCAATACAGGAGGATATCTCAACTCCCAAGACACTCAAGGTAAAAAGAAAAATTGAGTAAAAGAAAAACCAAGACAAAAGTCAAATTTATCATTTGGCCACTTTTCCAAGAGAATGGATTCCCATAGAATCCATCAATCATCTTGTTAGAACATGAGAAATGCTAAAAATGCCTAAAAGCACAAAATACTCAAATTTTGGCAAAATCCAACAAAGTGCAAAAATCATCATTTAGACATAAACTGGGTAAGTTAGAGATGTGATATCAAATATCTAGAATGTCCTCAATATATTTTGATTCCACAATCCCATTATAAATTTGGATTACTACAAGTTCCAATAAATCAATCATGCCAAACATGGTGGTAAACAAGTTCTAGGTGGCACGCCAAATGATGTAACCCCAAAATTTCCCAAAAATCAAACTTGAAACAAGGCTTCAGAATTAAAACTTATTTTTCCTTAGGAACCCAATAGCACACTTATCCAATAAAATTTCAGTTCTAGATAAACATGGAAAAATAGCCAACATAATGGTGCAAAACCCAAAATACAAAACCCCAATTACTTGTAGCGAGTCAACCGGGTAACAGAAAACTACAAGATTGTGGGGGAGTACTACCTCTTAGCCCATGAAGCATTTTGAAACAAAAAAAGGCTTAAACAGACGAGAAATAAATTAAATAATAAATTCCCTACCTCATAGTTGAGGAGAAACCTGTAAATATGAGGAATAAAATACATTCCAAGCTGAATCTCGAAGTAGCTCCACACAAATGGAAGTATTAACGACACAGTTCCAAAGAGCAGCTACCCACCAGAAATTGACAACCCAGTCAATCACACAAGAAGAAGACTGAATTTCTCCAAAATAATTTGGAGAAAATTCCAAATTCTTCTCCCAACTCCAAAGTGAAAAGTGAGTTAAAATAACTCTTCCAAAAATAAAGTACTTTTGCCCAAAAATCCCTAAAGGGAAAGTTTTAAAAAATCAATTAAATAATTCCCACGAACTAATGACTTTCCCAAATTAAATCAAATCAATTCCAATAACTGGAATTGGATTACGAAAAATTAGCCGACAATAAAATATTAAATCCCCAAACACAATAAAAATCAACATTTAATTCTAAATCATCTGTGACAGCTGTGGGAACTCTAAATGCATAGACACATCACTAGACTCTCACAAATGCATATGAAATCTAGATTTACCAACACGTATTGGAGGGGTAATATAATAATCATGGGTACATCGTCCATATAGGAATGATATTGGCTCAATAATGAAGGTTCGATGTTACTATCTCATGTGCCACTATGGAGGATATAGACACACTCAAATCCTACAACTCAAGAAGAATGTGTCTAGTACTTGTTCACTGAAACACACAAACATCAAGTGTAGGTTCTCACAGTATAAATAGTCGAAGCAAAAAACATACATCATAGAAAACAACAAAGGAGAACGACAACATCGTGTGGACTTCACAAATGAGTAACCACAACTTTATCTCACTTTAGACAAACACAATGGGCATAATGTATAGCAATTGTGCGAACATAGCAGTGAACATTATCTCTTTTAAATTAGCATTGCATTTACCTTAAACATTTTATTTAAATATAAATCATTTAAATAATTCACTTTACGTCAACATACGCATAATTAGTGAAAGTAAGCAACTGAATTACCCAACAACATATAAGGCATAATAAATTATATAATCCCATAAAATCATCTTGATAACATAATCAATAGTCTCAAATAAAAAATACACCAAATATCATCATAAAGCATTATCATGAAGATATGATCTGAATATGAATAACAACATAATATAACTCTCTCTAAGACCAAAAGCATGGGTGAGCGGGAGCGTCCTCTAAGACCAAAAGCATGGGTGACCGGGAGCGTCCGGATTCAACTTTGAATTTGGGCGGGAGCGTTCGGGAGGAGGCAGGATCCTCTAAGCACAGCAAGCAGGATGATGGAAAGGACATCGAGATCACAGGATTGGATCCTGATGTGGGACAGTTGTCTGAGGACCCAGGTGGGGGTCCCAAAACGGGCGTTGGGCCAGGGCAACCGAGGAAATGGGCGTCCCTTTTTGGCATCAAACCAACAGGTAAATCTTCTTTACCTCCGGTGAAGAATTTTTCTAGACCTTCTCAAGGAAGCTTTGCTATTGAAATCCCAGACCAGACCATTGATTTTTCTATAGCAAGGATGGAAAACTCGCTGGTTGGCATATTTTTAGGATTAAGACCTAACATCGAAGTGGTTAGGGATTTTGTCTCCCGGAAATGGGTTTTGAAAGGGCAAGTAGAAGTGGTAGCGATGGCTAAGGGATGTATGTCATTTTTCTTCTCTTGTGAGGAAGATAGAATGAATATTCTATGCAGCGGGCCATGGTTGATTGGGAAAAATACTCTTATTCTCCAAAAATGGAGTCTGAATCTTGTTTTTGAGGAGGACACCGTTCGACAGGTCCCTGTTTGGATTAAGCTACATGGTCTGCCTCTTGAATATTGGC
>MU223742.1:5613465-5634360 GCA_018584345.1 Thuja plicata
AAACTGAGCTCGAAGTTTCTGTACCCTGTTTTCAATACCGAAAATTTTCAATATCTTCAAAACTAGACCTGATCTAGCCATGAAACTTTACTAGCAGGCTGATATGACTGAGATGAACCTCCACATGATCGTATGACCAACTTACTAAAAATAGCAAGTTTCCATAAATAGCAGCTCTGCACAAGGTAGCCCTTATTGAAAAGAAAACAGAAATATTTTTGGGTGATGCAAGATTGCTCTTACACCCAGGATGCTCCTGCATCAATATATATGTATATATATATATACATACATATATATATACATATACATATATATATACATACATACATATATATATACATACATATATATATACATATATATATATACATATATATATATATACATATATATATATATACATATATATATATATATATATATATATATACATATACATATATACACACAATTTGTAAAATATATCTCTTAGACTAAATGAATGTACATTAGATCATTGAATGGTTCCAAACAACCATCTTTAATTTGATTAACTCAAGTATGGAATTTAATTTTTATCATACAAATTTCATATTAAAATTAGGAAAACACTCGTACTATTCAATTTATTTTCTAATCTAGTGATTTAATTGAGCTATATTTTGGTTACAGACAATATAAGGAAACATGTGAACAAGTAATGAAGCAATATATTTGTTGAAAAACAATCAAATTCAATACTTGAATTAATCAAATTAAAGATGGTTGTTAGGAACCACTAAATGATCTAATGTGTATTCAAATATATAGAGATATATTTTGCAAAACTTATTTTTCTTTGTATACATTTATCAATGAATAAAAAATACATTAATGAAATACTATAAACTCATCATAAATCAAATAATAATTGGTTTGATTAAGTAAAGAAGGATAGGGCTTGAACCCTTATATAACAACCTAACAAGAGGAGGAGAGGGAGCTCACAATAAATGAGACAATCAAGACACCAAAAAGAAAAGAAGAGAGATCTCATGAGGTGTGAGGGGAGAAGAAATAAAGAGAGAGAAATTTTGACCAAAGCTAAGAATTGATGGGAAATAAGGGTTCCAACCTCAAAGTAAAAACTAATCTTTCACACCGTGAGAAAGAGTGAGACCAAAGGGTACAATACCTTTCTTTCCTCAATGAAAAATAGCTCACACTATGTTATCATTCAAGATCCCTCCAAGAGGGGAAGAGATAATTTATCAAGAGGATGATCAACACGTAAAGAGGGGAAAATAGTAGGGAAAGGTGATAGGAAACCCACATCCACCAAAGAATATTGAATAAACATAATCAATAAAGAGACAAGAAGATAGTTAGGAATAACAGTCCACAAGCACAATTGAGAGGGGGGGTGAATCAGTTGTGAGATAGATTATTAACATTAAACTTTATAAACCAAAACTTCAATTCAAATGATAACACAGTAAATGCCAACACAATAACACAATCCTTTATTTTCGAGGAAACCCTGTTAAAGGTAAAACTCCAGTGGGAATTAGCACCCACAAATTATGAACTGAGAGTATAGTATCCATGTTAAAAGATTTATCCTAGTTAAGATCTTATTACAACATTAAAGTACACAGTCCATGTTAAAGGACAGACCCTGTTAGGAGTCAAGAGTAACAGTGGGCTCACTTCCCAGACACATTTCCCAAAGAATTTTAAAGCCACCCTCAAGGATTTACAATCCAAACAAGTGTATATAAGAAATATGCAATCCAGTGAACTGTCTGATAGCAATTGTCTTTGGTTGGTTAGTTCCAATGAAGTACTATAATCACAAACTCTGTTCTACATCCAGCAGCCAATCAAGCTTTGTAGCTTCTACACCTCTCTATCTTTCCAATTACCTTCTCATTTTTCCTCCATCTTTTCAAAAGAAAAGATCTCTCATATATACCTTATTACAATAATTGATTAGGTCGGCCAATTAAGCTTTCCCAATATACAAATAATTATATAACCCCTTGCTAAGATACACATGGTACCTAAAACAAGTAAACATCAATTACAATACATCGGATATAATCCAAGATCCGCTATCCACAATGCATGCTACATCTCTGAAGTCGTCCCCAAATAGGTCTCCTCTAGAATATATGCCACAGCTGACATCACCAACAATCACACGACTTGCGATCAACAATAAAAATTTCTCAATATGCCTTCTGTCAATTCTTAAGCTTGCATATCCTAAATCATCATTGCTTGTAAGATATCCCCAAAACACAGAGACTCGCTCTGTCAAGCATCACTGTCACAGTCCAGAAACCAGTCTTCACTAAAACATCTATAACAAATCCAATATGCAATATTAAGCCAAGCGACCTTAGAAATAATATCATCACACATTCTTCTACATATCCTCATCTTCGCTCATTCTGATTCATCCATACAGTTTTTGTACACTTCTATCAATCATCATACAATAGTAATAACCAATTTGTTCTCTCCACAAAAACACATGTTGACATCGGTGAAAAAACATGAATGCCAACAACATCAGTAGTACCCAATTCTAATATCATCCAATAATCTCCCCCTTTGGCATTGATGGCAACATATGGGAAAATCCATAAACCCAAGATTACTCTCTCTCAATACAATCTTCTCAATATCCTCAACATAATTCTCCCTAAAGTAGTAGGGATTTTCACATAAAATCTCTCCCCCTTTGACAACAATGGAAAAGGTTTCCATAACTCTTCTTTATTCTTTTGCAAGGTGTATCTTTTTCAAATCTTCATGTCTAGCAGCCAGGTGAAAAATTACCCAAATGTGTTCTATAGTGTTCCTACGATCTCTCCCCCTCTGGAGTAGATCCATACAACAAGTCCAAAAAATGATATAGCTCTAAAAGCCACTGGACTGATACATGTGTGCATCAATTAATTATCATAGGGAGGGGATCTCACCCCAAGCATGCTTCTGAGATACTCAAAAGTATCTTTTGGCAAAGGTTTTGTAAATATAAATGTTATTTGTTCCTTTGTGTTAACATACTCCAGTCTAATCTCTTTCATTGCTACCTTGTCTCTCAAGAAATGGTACTTAATAGAAATATGTTTAGTCTTTGAATGCATTATAGGTTCTTCGACATATTCACTATGCTAGTTTTATCACAATGGATAACCACTAGCTCTTCAAAAATTATTCCAATTTCCTTTAGCATTTGTTTCATTTAAACCACCCTTTTCCAAGGAAAAATACTCCACCACTTGTACTCTTTCTATCATCCACACTACCTGCCCAATCAGCATCAGTATAAGCATGTAAAATAAAGTCATCTAATTTTTCATACCATAATCCATACTCTATTTGTTCCTTTCAAGTATCTGAAAATTCTTTTCATAGCAGCAAGGTGTGTCTCTTTAGGATTTGCTTGATATCTTTACACAATTCCAACTGCATTGGAAATATCTGGTCTGGTGTGAGTTAGATATTGCAGACCTCCAATCATTGATCTATAATTTGTTTGAAAAACACTCTGAGTTTCATCATTACTAGTAAGTTTATCACCAATCACCATGGGTGTCCCAACAGATTTACAATCTTCCATTGCAAACTTCTTCAACATTTCCTTAAGGTACTTGGTTTGGGTTAAAAAAATACCATTCTTATTTTACACATTTCTAGATCAATCAAAAGGCAGAAGACTTGGATGGAAATGAAGTGGAATTTTATTCATTATTCTTTAATGTTTATTTCACTTTTAATAATATTATTATGTCGACTTAAGGTTTTGGTTATTATTTGATACGTCGACATCATTGTGCAGGGTTTCAAAGGTGGTGAATAACATAATAATATGATTTGTAGGAAATACTAGGAGCTGATACGTCACAGAAATCAAATGTATGGTACAAAATTTAAAGAGATATCAGAGATATATAACATATTTTAAACAAATTATTTAATGAACATTATCTTTTGATCAATAATTGTGTTTTAAAGATGATAATTCATTCCTTAATTGTATTTTGATTGTTCAGTTGTTGATCTAGGGATTAGAGTTAGTAAATAAATCATCATGTTGATCTGAAGCTTGTTCACATCCTTTGGAATTTCTATAAAGGATACTAGGATCAATACGAAGGTTCTCTCAATCTCTCTCATTCTCTCTCTCTGGGAAAGTGAGGTTACCATAGTCAGATCGGATAGTTTTTTATCAACAACTGTAACATGAAATAATTGTACCATTTATCTTCTATAATAATATGGGTAGACCTTTTTTCTTTCACCTATGGAAATATATATCTTTTCATTTGCAATCAGTCCCTCAGATAAACCATTAGAACTTCTTTAAAGTGATAGTTTGATGTATATGTTTCCTGATTTGATTCATAGTTGTTATTCTCAATTGGTTTTCTCATCTTACATGGTTAAATCTTGTTGATTGAGGCCTCAATCAATTGGTCTATCATTTGAGAAAGTAATGTCCAATAGAGATATATCTGAATTCATTTTAAGGTTTCATATTCATTCCACAACACCTTGAAGTGATTTTTTCTTGTAAAATTGTCTATGAGTTTGTACGAAGGATTGGATGATATTGACTCTACTTCCCATGAGTAAATAAGGCACTAATCTACATTTATATTGGATTATGGTCATTTGGTTCATTGTTCATAGTTTTGTGATAATCTATCCATCTGTACTTTTCATTTACATATATACAAACATTCTTAACAGATTGATACTTTCAGTTAGAATTTGTGATTTACAGCTTTCAATTCAGGTTTTCTTTCAATTGCCTTGCCACAATTTGGAGGAAGAGAGTGTTCAAGATCCATTATCTGCTATAAAAAGCCTTGAAGCTTGAATGATAAGTTTAAGGTATAGGCCTACCAACCTTGGTTCTCTAGAGCCATAATTGCAAAAGGTTAAGCTTGAATTAATTAAACCTTGTTAGTTGGCCAAATCACTTGGGTTTCCCAACATTGGATTGAAAAGTCCATAGGAAATCCAATCTATTGATTTGAGCACCAACATATTGGCGACTCTGCTAGGGAGATTCATCATAGAAGAACAGTTTTCAGAATTTCTAGTAATAAAGGTTAAACTTTGCTGGAAGAACAAAATCCAGAAGATTTAATAAATTTTTCTCTTCTAAGAAGAAGGTGGTGACTCTACAATTTAAATTGGTACTATATTTTTGGTTATTAATTTTTCATGTGGGGTAGAAGATCTTTGCATCTAGATCAGCTTGAATTAGATTTAAGCCTAAAGAAGAGAAAGACTCCAAGTGAAAAGATGTCATATCCACCACGTATGATATACCCTGATAAGGATGATCAAGAGTATGCTTGTGAACAATTCCCTGATGCAAGCCATTATAGCCATGAGAGCAATGATGAAAATTTGATTCCTTTGTACCAAGGAGGACACAATTCACAACATAATTCAAATCAGGAGATTTTTGAAAAGGAGAAAAGAATTAATAAATGGGATGTTGTGTTTCGAGAGATGGCTAATGCAGGAATAGAAGATGAAGAAATTGTCATGGCACTTAAAAGACAACCAGAGGATGTACTAAGGAAAATGGGGATACATAGAGACAAAATCTGATCACCAAGAAAGGAAGCAGCTCCTGAAGATGATAGAAATTAATTTTACAATCCCCCTCAAAGGAAGGACAATGGGCATATCTTTAACAATGATCATATTAACCCTTTTTTGAACCAAACAATAGAGGAAGACTTGAGAAAAATATTAATGACGGGGAAAGGGGAGATCATTGGAGAAAGTGGAACAATGGAGAACAACATTCCCACAATAATAGAATGAACCCTAACTCATCTGACCATCATTAACAACACAGACATCAAAACAATGGAAGGATGTATAATGGATATCATAATAAAAGGGATCAAAATTACAGTCCAAGGGACAATAATATCAACTCAAATTTTGGTCCATGAAATAACCAAGGATTCAAGAATATAAATCATCAGAATCAAAGCCATGGATTTGTGAATCAAAATGGAAACAATTATAGAGCCCCAATGACTTCTGATAGATACAGACAGTTGGATTTTTATGGCACTAGGGGATATCCTAATGACATGTGTTTTGGGACCCATTGATTCTGAGAAATGAACAAATATGAGGATCTACGGTGCAGTTCACATCTGATCTACGATCGACATTCACTCGCAATGAAAATTTGCACGATCTTTATTTGCTTCGAGAGTGTGATTGGATGACACGTGTCAAGATCAGTCAAAAGGAAGAATCCTTGGATGGAAATGAAGCGAAGTTTTATTCATTATTCTTTAATGTTTATTTCACTTTTAATAATATTAATATGTCAACTTAAGGTTTTGGTTATTATTTGATACGTCGACATCGTTGTGCAGGGTTTCAAAGGTGGTGAATAACAGAATAATATGATCTGCAAGAAATACTAGGAGATGATACGTTGCAGACATGAAATGTATGGTACATAAGTTATAGAGATATTAGAGATCTATAACAGAATTTAAATGAATTATTTAATGAATATTATCTTTTAATCAATAACTATGTTTTAAGGATGATAATTCATTCCTTAATTGTATTTTGACTTTTCAGTTGTTGATCTAGGGATTAGAGTTAGTAAATGAATTGTTGTGTTGATCTTAAGCTTGTTTGCATCCTTTGGAATTTGTATAAAGGATACCAGGATCAATACGAAGGTTCTCTCAGTCTCTCTCGTTCTCTCTCTCTAGGAAAGTGAGGTTACCATAGTCAGATCAGATAGTTTTTTATCA
Organism: Thuja plicata; assembly: GCA_018584345.1. Classification (NCBI taxonomy): domain Eukaryota; kingdom Viridiplantae; phylum Streptophyta; class Pinopsida; order Cupressales; family Cupressaceae; genus Thuja; species Thuja plicata. The sequence goes on from MU223742.1 coordinate 5,620,254, forward strand.
ACAACTATAACATGAACTAATTATACCATTTCTCTTATATAATAATATGAGTAGACCTTTTTTCTTTCACCTGTGGAAATAGATATCTTTTCATTTGCAATTAGTCCCTCAGATAAACAATTAGAACTTCTTTAAAGTGATAGTTTGATGTATATGTTTCCTGATTTGATTCATAGTTGTTATTCTCAATTGGTTTTCTCATCTTGCATGGTTAAATCTTGTTGATTGAGGCCTCAGTCAATTGGTCTATCATTTGAGAAAGTAATGTCCAATTGAGATATATCTGAAATCATTTTAAGGTTGCATATTCATTCCACAACACCTTGAAGTGATAGTTTTCTTGTAAAACTGTCTCTGAGTTTGTACAAAGGATTAGATGATATTGACTCTATTGCACATGAGGAAATAAGGAACTAATCTGCATTTATATTCGATTATGGTCATTTGGTTCATTGTTCATAGTTTTGTGATAATCTATCCATCTATACTTTTCTTTTACATATATACAAACATTCTTAACACATTGATACTTTCAGTTAGCATTTGTGATTTACAGCTTTCAGTTCAGGTTTTCTTTCAATTGCCTTGCCACAATTTGGAGGAAGAGAGTGTTCAAGATCCATTATCTGCTATAAAAATCCTTGAATCTTGAAAGATAATTTTAAGGTATAGGCCTACTAGCATTGGTTCTGCAGAGCCAGAATTGTAGAAGGTTTAAGATTGAATTAATTAAACCTTGTTAGTTGGCCAAATCACTTGGGTTTCCCAACATTAGATTGGCAAGTCCATAGGAAACCCAATCTGTTGATTTGAGCACCAACATTTTGGTGAATCTTCGGGGGAGATTCATCATTGAAGAACAGTTTTTAGAATTTCTAGTAATAAATGTTAAACTTTGCTGGGAGAACAAAATGCAGAATATTTAATAAAGTTTTCTCTTCTAAGAAGAAGGTGGCGACTCTACAATTTAAATTGGTACTATATTTTTGGTTATTAATTTTTCATGTGAGGTAGAAGATCTTTGCATCCATATCAGCTTGAATTAGATTTAAGCCTAAAGAAGAGAAAGACTCCAAGTGCAAAGATGTCGTATACACCATGTATGATATACCTTGATAAGGATGATCAAGAGTATGCTTGTGAACAATTCCCTGATGCAATCCATTATAGCCATGAGACCAATGATGAAAAATTGAATCCTTTTTACCAAGGAGGACACGATTCCTGACATAATTCAAATCGGGAGATGTTTGAAAAGGAGAAAAGAATTAATAAATGGGATGTTGTGTTTCAAGAGGTGGCTGATGCAGGAATAGAAGATGAAGAAATAGTCATGGCCCTTAAAAGACAACCAGAGGATGTACTAAGGAAAATTGGGATACAGAGAGACAAAATCAGATCACCAAGAAAGGAAACATCTCTTGAAGATGATATAAATAAAGTTTACAATCCCCCTCATAGGAAGGACAATGGGCATAAATTTAATAATCATCATACTAACCCTTTGTTTGAACCAAACAATAGAGGAAGACTTGAGAAAAATATTAATGACAGGGAAAGGAGAGATCATTGGAGAAAATGGAACAATGGAGAACAACATACTCACAATAATAGAATGAACCCTAACTCATTTGACCATCATGAACAACATAGACATCAAAATAATGGAAGGATGTATAATGGATATCATAATAATAGGGATCATAATTATGGTTCAAGGGACAATAATATCAACTCAAATTTTGGTCCAAGAAATAACCAAGGATTCAAGAATATAAATCATCAGAATCAAAGCCATGGATTTGTGAATCAAAATGGAAACAATTATAGAGCCCCAATGACTTCTGATAGATACAGACAGTTGGATTTTTATGTCTTAAGGGGATATCCTAATGACATAAAGAAGGAATTAAGGAGTGCAATCTCAAAATTTTCAGGAAATGGGACAGAATCAGCTGAGGCACATTATGTGAATTTAAAAAATATCATCCAAGAATTTGATGAATTCAATGAGGATGTTTACATAAAACATTTTTCTCAATCCCTCATAGAAGATGTAGCAGAATGGTTTAGAAGTTTGCCAGATAGATCCATATCCAGTTGGGATGAATTTGTGAATCAATTCATAGAACAATTCGGTTATCACAATGATACTTCTTTCGCTTCACATGAGTTGACAAGTATAAAGAAAAATCCAAATGAATCTGTGGCTGAGTTCAATAAAAGATTCAACAATGTTCTAAATAGAATTCCAAGGGATGTTCAACTTGTTGATGCCTTTCTTATTAATTTTTACATGGGTGCTTTTGATAGCAAGACAAATTATGAAATCAGATCTCGTAAGCCTTCTACTTTGGCACATGCTCTCAATATTTCTATAGTTATTGAAAATGATAGGAAGGCATCAGGTATAATTTCTAAGAGGGAGGACATCCGGTTGTTCAATCCAAAAGATCCTAAGCAGCACAAGGAGGAGGATAGATTGGACAAGCTTATGAATATGGTAAAAGGCCTCCAGGTGAATAATGGAAGAGATAATTTTAAGCACAACCAGAATAATAGGGTTCCATACAAAAGTGACAGGTATAGATTGTAGGATATGCCTTATAACACAGAATGGAAGGATGGGAAACTAGTGAGCAAATAATTACACACTCCTGATCCATTAAGGAAAAACAACTATTTTGTGCAAAGATATCCTTGGTGTGAACCCTGCAAATTGTCACATTCTTATGAACATTGTGTTGTTTCCCAAAATGTGAGAGAGGATGAAGAAAAAAATAATGACTAGCAACCTACAGTGAATAATTTATCAACAGGATTATAGCTCTTCAAATGAGTACTATTGTAGAGATGATCTAAATAGAGTGTACCAATATGGAGATTATCAGGAGAACACTCCAAGATTAAGAGAGTCAACAAAAGAGGAGAAGAAAGAATACACAATAGCTACAATGGAGGAAGAAAAAAGTAATTACATGTTAAGGAATATAACAATAAATGCATATCAGGGGAAAACTAACCAAAGAACTAATCCAAGGAGGCCGAATCACAAAAACAATGCTCAAGAGAAAGAGGTAGAACCTCTGTATTTTCCAAAATTAGCGAGAGAAAAGGTGGTCAGTAAATCTCTTCCCAATGAATGTTCTTTCATGTCTAATGCATTATCTCAAGTTAAAATATATGTTATTTTTCTTGAAATTGTCAAAATTCCTGAATGCAAAAGTGAAGCTTTAAAAATATTTTCTAATGTAGGTAATAAAGAAGATCTTAACCAAGAAGTAAAGGATCCTCCATCTATTTATCTAGGAACTACTTTAAGAAAAAATGGAAATCAGATTGATCTCTTCTATCTTACTCTCTTGATAAACAATAGATTGGTTAAGAATTGCATGACAAACTCTGTTGTTGCAGTTAATATTATGCCTAATGATGTAATGAAAGAATTAGGAATGAATGTTGATACCAAGTTTGGTAGATGCTATGCTATGGATAATAGATCTGTCCCTGTTGTAGGAATAATGAAGAATGTTGAGTTTAAATTTCCTACATGTCTTGAAATGTCATATAAGATGGATATTATTGTAGTTGATGTTCCTGCCAATTATGGAATGCTCCTATCTAGATAATGGTCTAGCTTAGTAGGAGGTAGTATTCAATTAGATCTTTCTTATGCTTCTATTCCAGTAATTGGCAGGGATGTAAGAATTGACAGGGAGACTAGAAGTCCATATATTATTGAGGATGTGGATCCAAGCTTGGTCACACACTTCTACCATTTTGATATGGATAACTTTCAGGTAAGTATTTCGAAAGATGCAATGCTTAATACTAAGCCTATTAAAATGCATGCAAAAGTAAATGACAATGCAATTTGGAAAATGTATTTTGATGGTGCTTGTTACAGGGATGGTAATGGAGCGGGTGTCATTTTTTTTTCCCCTGATAAGAAAATATTTAAATATTCCTTTTTACTAGATTTTGAATGTACTAACAATGTTGCAGAGTATGAATCTCTCCTTCTTGGTTTGAAAATAGCTAGTAAACATGGAATAAAATGTTTAAGTGTCTTTGGGGATTTTGAATTAATTGTTTCTCAAGTTAAAAGTATTTTTTTTGCTAAGAAACCTCATCTTAAAAGATATAGAAATGAAGTATGGGATTCTATTGAATGTTTTGATGCCTTTTCTATTAACTGGATAGATAGATCAGAGAATATCCTTGCAGATTTTATGGCTAATTTAGCATTAAAGCATAATGACCTTCCATGTGAGGATATAGTTCAAGTTGAAGTTAAAATCATGCCCACTATACCTGACAACATTAACAACTGGCAAGTCTTCGAAGATGACAGAGATATAATCAAATTTCTAGCATGTGAGCAGAAGTATGAAGATCAATTGATAGAATAAAATGCTCATGTTGAAAATGAAGATGGAAAATAAATGTTGTTTGGACAGGAAGTTATTCAACTCAAAACAAATAAAGTTCCAAAAGGTCTTGTAGAAATGGAAAGATTGTTTGACAAAAAAGATTCAAGATTAGACAAGAAAAACACTGAGGTCAAAATGGATGAAGTAGAAAAGATAAACTTGGGAAATGAAGAAACCCCAAGGGAAGTATTTGTGTGTAAAAATTTAACCCCCAAGATCATAGCAGATATCACTAAATTATTGAGAAAATATAGGCATGTATTTTCTTGGTCTTATGATGATCTCAAAGCTTATCGAGAGGATCTTTTCCAACATGAGATACCATTGAAGCCTAATGCCAAACCATTCAGACAAAGGCAGAGACCGATAAACCCTACTTTGGCTCCCAAGATGAAGGATGAATTACTCAAGATGAGGGATGCTGGTATAATAAAGCCAATCAGACACTTAACATGGGTTTCAAACTTGGTGCTTGTCAGAAAAAAGAATGGTGATATTAGACTTTGTGTAGATTTCAGAAATTTAAATATATCATCATTAAAAGACAATTATGCACTCCCAAACATGGAAGCATTATTTCAAAAGGTCACAGGAAATGAGTTATTATTAATGATGGATGGATTTTCAGGTTATAACCAGGTAAAGGTTAAAGAAGAAGAACAATATAAAACAACATTTACTATACCTTGGGGTACCTATGTATATGCTAGAATGCCTTTTGGACTCACTAATGCAGGAGCTACTTTCCAGAGAGCAATGGATGTTGCCTTTGAAGATTTCATTGATGTGATTATGGTGGTATATCAGGATGACTTAACTTCTTATTCAAAGAGGGTAGAAGACCATTGCAAACATCTAGAACAAATCTTTCAGAGATCCCTTGAATATGGGATATCATTGAATCCAAAGAAATGTCATTTTGTTGTCACTAAAGGGAAATTATTGGGACACATTGTATCCAAAGATGGAGTAAAAATAGATCCTGAGAGGATTGCAACAATTGATAAAATTGAAATTCCTAAGAATGTCAAAAAGATTCAATCATTCTTTGGACAGATAAACTTTGTCAGGAGGTTTGTCCTTAATTTCTCAGAAATAATTAAACCAATTGCAATGATGTTGAAGAAGGGTGCAAATTTAAAAATGGACAAATGAAGCTCTGGAAGCATTTGTAAGTATCAAAAAGGCGATTAAGGAAGCCCCTGTCCTTAAGTCTCTAGATTATGATAAACCGTTTCAATTATTTTCTTTTGCATCATATCACACTATTGTTGTTGTCTTGTTACAAAAGAATATGAAGGATATGAACAACCAGTAGCATTCTTTAGTAAGACTCTTCAAGCTTTTGAATTAAATTATGATATTAATGAGAAGCAAGCTTATGCACTTTTTAAGGCAGTGAAATCTTTTAGGCCTTATTTGGTAGGAGCGAAGGTGATAGCCTATGTTCCTAATGCAGCAATAAAGGATATATTCAGACAATCAGAGGTCATTGGAAGAACATGTAGATCGGTGAATCAAATTCAGGAATTTGATAAAGAAATTTTGATTACTAAAATTGTCAGAGGACAAGGATTAGCAAGATTAATGGCAGAATCAAATATGGATGCATTGCATGTCAATCAAGTGGATCTAAGTGAAATTCAAACAAGCATTGAAATATGCCCTTGGTACACTAACATAGTGTATTTTTTAAAACATATGAAATGTCTAGAAAATCTTACAGATAATTAGAAAAGGACAATAAAATTGCAGACATCTAAATATGTTTTGATACAAGGTGATTTGTACTAGAAAAACATGGATGGTATACATCTCTTTTGTCTAGATAAGTATTAGGCAAAGGAAGTACTCAAGGATCTTCACGATGGACAATGCGGAGGACATTTTTTAGCAAAAACCACAGCACATAAAATATTGAATGCAGGATATTATTGGCCTTGCATATTTAAGGATTGCCATACATATGTTCAAAAATGTGAAGCGTGTCAGAAGTTTTCAGGAAAACTAAAGTATAATGGTGAATTGCCTCTTAATCCTATGACTATTGAGGAACCATTTCAAATCTAGGGAATAGACTTCATAGGAGAAATAACTGATACTTATAGTGGTGGACATTAATAGATCCTGGTGGCCACTGATTACTTCACTAAATGGGTGGAGGCCATACCTACTAGACAAGCTACTAGTAAAGTAGTGATAAAATTCTTGACTGAAAATATATTGACAAGGTTTGGTGTTCCCCATAAAATTGTTTGTGATAATGCTATGTGTTTTAGATCTGCAGAGTTCACTGAATTTCATGAGAAGTATGGAATAAAGATTTCTTATTCATCCCCTTATCACCCACAAGGAAATGGCCAAGCAGAATCTAGCAACAAGAATATTATGAAGATTATTAAAAGAATGTTGAGTAACAACAAGAGAGTATGTGATTCTAAGTTACCACTTGCACTTTGGGCAGACAAAATTACAGTTAAAAAATCTACTGGATATGCACCATATGAACTTGTCTATGGAAAGAAAGCTCATTTACCATTAAATATTTTGTTACCAGTGTACAAATTTATGAATGAAGAACAGTGGGAAAAAGTGGATTTCATGTAAGACAGATTTTATCAGCTTGCAGAATTGGATGAAATGAGAAATCAGGCTAAAGAAAAAAATTAGGAATTACAGAAGAAAGTTAAGGTCCTATTTGTCAAGAAGACCATAGAAAGAAAGTTTCAGGAAGGATATTTAGTGCTGAGATGGAATGTAAAGGATCAAGACAAAGGCAAACATGGAAAATTTGATGCCCTATGGGTAGGTCCTTTTGTCATCATTGGTAAGGGAGGTGAGAATTCTTATCTTTTATAGGATTTGGAAGGTTATCCTCATGATCTTCCTATACATGGTCAGTATCTTAAACCTTTCTTCTCCTAAATATTGCAAAAGGTAGGTTTTCTTCCTTATTAGTATAATATATTTTGTATTCTTTTGTTCTTCTAGTGGTCTATTCCAGAGATAGCTAGGATCTTGATGTTTTCAGGTATGAACGCACATCCCCAGAAAGAGCCACTGGTGTTACCCAAATTTACAGACAAATTTGACTGGCTACACAATTCAGGGAAGTATTTTCTGCATTTATTAATATGGTTTATGCTTTCATTTGTCCCTTCCTTTTATAAGTTATTTCTTTCTTTAGCCCTAATTTCTGCATTTATCTAGTTAATTCATGCATTTACCTTATCAGATTTGCTATATTTTAAATCTTGTATCCTATGGCTTGCTTATATTTGAATTCATAAATATAGCCATTATCCTTCTTTTCGCGGTCTCTAATTTATTTTAATGACCTTTTTTGCAGGAATATTCTTCTTTTAAAAATGACTCTGAGAGTGCCTGGGTCGTGTAATTGCTAAACCGACAGGGAATATTCTCTTATGTCTTAGAGTTAGCGATGTCCGTTGATCTCATTCAAACTTGGCTTTGATCCTATGATAGTCGTTGAATCTCATATTAAACCTGAGGTTAAGGAAATCATCTCGCGACTTCAAGACTCACAGGAATTTTTGAAAAACCTGAGATCAAGGTGCGGTTGAAATTTAAAATCATGGGTAGAAGTAAAGATCTATGGCGCAATTCACATTTGATCTACGATCAACGTTCACTCACAATGAAGAGTTGCATGATATTTATTTGCTTCGAGAACACAACTGAGTGACATGCATCCTAGACCCACAGAAGGTTGATGTGAGAAGATAGTAAACATCTACAGTGCGGTTCACATTTGATCTACGATTGACGTTCACTCACAACGAAGAGTTGCACGATCTTTATTTGCTTCGAGAACGTGACTGAGTGACACATGTTTTGGGACCCACAAATTCTAAGCCATGAACAAATATGAGGATCTACAGTGTGGTTCACATCTGATCTACGATCGACGTTCACTCACAATGAAAAGTTGCACGATCTTTAGTTGCTTCGAGAGCGCGATTGGGTGACACGTGTCTAGATTGGTCAAAAGGCAGAAGACTTGGGTGGAAATGACACAGAATTTTATTCATTATTCTTTAATATTTATTTCACTTTCAATAATATTATTATGTTGACTTAAGGTTTTGGTTATTATTTGATACGTTGACATCATTGTGCAGGGTTTCAAAGGTGGTGAATAATAGAATAATATGGTCTACAAAAAAATCCTAGGAGATGATACGTCGCAGACATCAAAAGTACGACATAGAAGTTAAAGAGATATCAGAGATCTATAACATATTTTAAATGAATTATTTAATGAATATTATCTTTTGATCAATAATTATGTTTTCAGGATGATAATTCATTCCTTAATTGTATTTTGACTGTTCAGTTGTTGATCTAGGGATTAGAGTTAGTAAATGAACTGTTGTACTGATCTGAAGCTTGTTCACATGCTTTGGAATTTATATAAAGGATACCATGATCAATACGAAGGTTCTCTCGGTCTCTCTCATTCTCTCTCTGGGAAAGTGAGGTTACCATAGTCAGATCGAATAGTTTTTGATCAAGAACTATAACATGAACTAATTGTACCATTTCTCTTATATGATAATATGAGTAGACCTTTTTCTTTCACTTGTGGAAATAGATATCTTTTTATTTGCAATCAGTCCCTCAAATAAACCATTAGAACTTCTTTAAAGTGATAGTTTGATGTATATGTTTCCTGATTTGATTCATAGTTGTTATTCTCAATTGGTTTTCTCATCTTGCATGGTTAAATCTTGTTGAATGAGGCCTCGGTCAATTGGTCTATCATTTGAGAAAGTAATGTCCAATTGAGATATATTTGAATTCATTTTAAGGTTGCATATTCATTCCACAACACCTTTGAAGTGATAGTTTTCTTGTAAAACTGTCTCTGAGGTTGTACGAAGGATTAGATAATATTGACTCTATTGCCTGTGAGGAAATAAGGCACTAATCTGCATTTATATTGGATTATGGTCATTTGGTTCATTGCTCATAGTTTTGTGATAATCTATCCATCTATAATTTTCATTTACATATATACAAACATTCTTAACAGATTGATACTTTCAGTTAGCATTTGTGATTTATAGCTTTCAGTTCAGGTTTTCTTTCAATTGCCTTGCCACAATTTCGAGGAAGAGAGTGTTCAAGATCCATTGTCTACTATAAAAATCCTTGAAGCTTGAAGGATAGGTTTAAGCTATATGCCTACCAGCCTTGGTTCTGCAGAGCTAGAATTGCAGAAGGTTTAAGCTTGAATTAATTAAACCTTGTTAGTTGGCCAAATCACTTAGGTTTCCTAACATTGGATTGGCAATTCCATAGGAAATCCAATTTGTTGATTTGAGCACCAACAATGTCCAGAAATCTAAGAGAGTTAACATGGCATGTAGAGGGAAGATCCTTGCATGCTTTGACAATCATGTTGTATGTTTTCTTTTGTGCCATAGGTATGTTAAATATGTTCCTGAGCTCATCCCATCCAATAAGATAGTCTTCCTCAAAGAGGTTAATGAATTGAGAGATACCCATATTATTCCATATTTTAGCCGAGTGACCTTGGGACAACGCGAGGGGTTTACCCAAGAGGTGGAGATTCCACCAAATCGACCTTTCACCATGTAGATGATTATGATCATGGAAGGTCTTATTAGAAATAAATTTTTTAATAGACTCCCTGGCCTTCCAGATAGTTTTAAAAATAGCAGAGCCCTGAATAGTGACAGGAAAACATCCCATAAGTAGGTCACTAAAAGGGATATTCTTCCAGGACTTAGCCTTCCTAGGGAAGCCACATTCAATGTTACATATGATAAGAACCTTCCAAGGTTCATCCCCATCTAAACTATGAAAGATCTATTGTTAGCCAGGGCTATCCCCTGAACCTTAAGATCTTTTAACCCCAAGCCCCCAAGTTGCTTGTCTATACAACACCAATCCCATTTAATAGCATGCATTTGTTTGTTGCCTTTACCATCCGACCATAGAAATTTTCTAATGGCCTTCTGTATCTCCGGAATTTGATATTTATTGAACATCCATGCATATGAGTAGTAAATATTATAAGATGAAAGGATTTTTTGACAGACCTGAACCCTACCAGCCAAAGATAAAGATCTGTTATACCATTTATCTGATTTTTTAGTAATCTTGTTCTTCACCCAGAGCCACATATCTTTGAGAGATGGATCAATAGAAAAGGGGATACCCAGATACCAAACAATATTGTTGGGCCCTCCCCACTGAATCTCAAAATTATTAAACCAGCTAGGAGGTCGGTCATCCCAACCAAGGCAGATGGACTTTGGCTGGGATAATCGAGCACCAGAAATAGAGAAGAAAGAATCAAGTTTAATTTGCAGATTATCAAATTTATCTTCAGTCATTTCAACGAATATACTGGTATCATCAGCAAATTGACAATTGATAAGGCTATCATTCTTAGGTAAGATGATACCTTTGACCGCAGGAGAGAGAGAATTATCTCTAAGAATGTAAGAAAGAGCTTTAGAGGCAATCACAAAGAGAGCAGGGGCGAGCGGGCATCCTTGCCTGATAGACCTGCTTAAAGAAAAGGAGTCTGATAGAGATCCATTAACATCAACCTGGGCTAAAGCATCCTTGAGTAAAAGGTTAGTATAATTACAAAAGACTTTAGGGCACCCAAATGCCCCAAGCATCATATTAATAAAATCCCATTCAATTCTATCATAGGGTTTCTCGAAGTCAAGAAGAAGCATAGCAGCATTTTGTTGGGAAGTCTTAGCCCAGTTCATAGCTTCCCAGCTAGTTTCAAGAGGGTTTCGAGGATTAGTATTAGCTTTTCTTCTTCTTTTGTTTGATTTTTTGTTTACCGTTTGGAAGCCGTCGGATAGAAGATTATCAGAGGATTGTTGCAATCCTGTAGGTGTCTCCATTCGGAATTGGGTATCGTGAGGGGTCGGAGGGGGATCAATACCAGTTGTCATAGGTGGAGGCATCTGAGATGTCGTAGTGGACACGCTCAAGACCATATTAGAACTCTTTGTGGTAAGATTATTAGGGGAAGAAGCAAGGTTCACTGGTTCAGACTTACACTTAATAATGGGACAATCTTTTTGAAGGTGCCCCTCTTTTTTAATAGGAAACAAACATTTAATCCATCCAGAATCTCTAAAGGGCAGGAAAAAGACTCTCCAGAGATGTTAATCTCAAGAGCTGACGGTACCTCAATACCAGGTTTTAATGAGACCAGTGCTATAGCATCCACATGTGGAACAATTCTAGTAGTATCGTCAAATCTAATCACCTTTCCTAGTGGTTCAAGGAGATGATGTAGAAAATAACACAAAAAAGGAGGTAGGTTTTTCACAATGATCCAGCGAGGGGCCAAAAGGGCAAGCACTTCCTCCTAGATAGCTTCTGGAATCCAGGCTAGGGCACAGAATGATGTATTACCCACTGTCGAGTATTTCCTCTTAAGGACGGCTTCCTGCGCATTAGAGTGTTTAAATAAAATAATATACAATCCTTTCTGTATTTGCCTACAAAATGAGATATGGTGCCCTAGTTTCAAATTCCAATAGTTATGAAACCAGTCATTTAAGAATTTATGCGCAGGGCATTTATCAACTTCCACAGCCGCAAAGAAAATAGCATAATTCTTCAACCTATTATTTTCCTTCTCAATTTCACAAATCATTTCAGAATTTGGGGAAATAGAGAAAGATGTTAGGACATTCGCATCTCCCTTACCTGGTTCACGCGTTTCATTAGGGCTTGAGAGATGAAATCTTGCACCAGCCCAAACAACAGAGGAATTCGCCACTGCTTCAGAGAAGGTTTTGAGCGAGGGAGATGTTGATTGTGAGCCATTGATATGATTAAATTTGTTTGCCAAATTGGGCTCCATGGGAGACCTAATGGCATTAATGGTAGAGGGTACGGCCTCTGCCAAGGATCTGAGCAGAGGAGATGTCATAAATAAAATAAAACATTAATAAAGGAGTGAACACACCTGGCTATCACCAGCAAAAATGTGTGCATCAGGAGTTGGGGTTCGCAGTGTAACGACAGAGCAGAGCAGACGCCTCTTGATTTCCCATAATCCCATATTTGGAACTAACCATTTTCAGAAATCAATCTAAGGTATATTGGTAGCTTTCAAAGCATAAACGTTTTAAAACACCAACACCTATCCCCCTCTTACAGAGCCATAACCTAGGGTTTCTATTGGTAACCATACAAAATTTCCATGCCCATCTCAAATCCTTTTTTTATTAAATTCTTTTATTAAAAATAAATGATATACTTCTCGATTTAGCCTTTTCTTTCATATTAATAGGGTCTTGACAACACAACCAAGATGTTAGTAGGAATGAATGCAAATCTAGAACCTAGATTTGAATCTCTTGAAAAGTTGTATTTATACCCCACTGAATGATTAATGGAAGGTTAGAACTTATACAAGTTACAAGATTTAACTAACGATATACTATATTTATCATATCTCAATATATTTTAAATAAATTATATATCATATTTAAAAATAAATGATATACTTCTCGATTTAGCCTTTTCTTTTATATTAATAGGGTCTTGACAACACAACCAAGATGTTAGTAGGAATGAATGCAAATCTAGAATCTAGATTTGAATCTCTTGAAAAGTTGTATTTATACCCCACTGAATGATTAATGGAAAGTTAAAACTTATACAAGTTACAAGATTTAACTAACAATATATTATATTTATCATATCTCAATATATTTTAAATAAATTATATATCATATCACATAACACACTATATCCATATCAATAAATTTTGTGCCTAAGAAAATATATCTCAATAGATTTCAAATGATTTTTTGTAAGGATAACTATTACTATTATTTAATCTGAAATTATATTTAACTACGTATATGCATCTTATTGGGTTATCATCGATTAAGCTCAAGGAAAATTTAAAATGTCACATGTCAGGTATCTTATGGGTAACAACACTTAACAATTGCCGATTTGAATTATGACAGCTGGATAAAGCAACGGCTAATTATTTGAATTATGACAGCTGGATAAAGCAACGGCTAATTATTTGAATAGGTGTATGAGGTTTGAATAGTGTAAATTGTCTTTCATCATATCAATCCGCGGCGACAAGTTTACTTGGGGAATACTACTGCTCAAACAAGTCTAAGAAAGTTTTGACTTCGCTTTTATCACACGCTTCATATCCATGTTGTTGAAGATGCAACTAGGAGATTTATCACACGCTTCATAACTCAGGCCATCGAAAAATTTAGCCTCCTGAGAGCACAGAGTTAGAAGAGAAGAGAAACGTTTTACTGCTGAATGTTCTGACTATAATTTAATGGGGGCTATCTCAATGAAATGTTTCTTCATTCATACTAAATTCCCCAGGTGCTATATTAGAACATAAATTTGTGGGAGGTCAGTCAGGCTTAAGTTTCTCGAGAAAAAGAAGCAACGGGGACTATTTTCAAGGTCAAGATTGATTTTCAGCTCAGGTATGGTGTGCTTAATGCTTGGCATTCTATGGACTTAGGTGATTTGGTGGAACTGCATTTGCTATTAGATCAATCAATCAATTCATTTCAATAATAAATTACAAGAACAATACAGGGCTATAGTGTAACTGGTAAGAAGTTGTTCTGTATGCACTATGATTGTGGATT
>MU223742.1:5639136-5665727 GCA_018584345.1 Thuja plicata
TGTTGTTCCTGATAAGAGAAGTTGACTATACCATGGAACTTAATATTGAAGTGCCTAGGTGTACAACTATGGTAAAACAAGTGTCTCTATGGCAGATTTGTGATCTCTTGTTCTTGATAAGAGAAGTCGACTATACCATGGAACTTAATATTGAAGTGCCTGATAGAATATGTAACCCAAGTACTCTGTCAGCATTTCAGATACCAGTTTGGACCTTTGTACGCGAAGGAGCTGATGGAACCTTGGAATTATTAATATGATTTTTCATAAATTAGTCATACTTATGAAAGATGAAACTCTGAATTAATGTTTTTAGCTCAGAATTCAGAGTTCTAATGCCTCTACAGTACAAAGGAGGTCTAGGCTTGTAGAAGGGAATTCTTAAATTGGTTTCGCATTTTCCAATTTTGGCTTTGATTTGGTAGTCTATTTTGTGAATCCAAAGGTGGTCTTCAATCTGCTATTATTTTGGTTTTCATCTCAGTCAGATTGTCTCTATATGCACAAGCTAAAATATTAGGTAGCCAAAATCCTTGTTTAAAATCTAAATGAACTTGCATTTGGTTGAAATCCCTGATCAACTTGTGAGCATTAGCTTTTTACTATTTATTAGATGCAATGAACAGTTTGAAGCCAAATTGGATTTCCTGTTAACTAATGCTAGATTGTATTTCCTGTTAAACTGATAATTCATACACTTAATATTCTTTTGTGATAATGGATCTATTCCCTTTTATAGCTGGAAAACAAATCAGTCTCCTCTTCAAATCCCACTGTAAGGGGATCCCAATGGCTTACATTATGGCTCCTTTTAATTCCTCTTGAATCTCTAGTTCATCATATGTCGAATCCTAGTAAAATTTGGAATAATAACCATAAGAAACATTTCCATTTGTGGAATACTTCCAATGTTGCAGCATTGACGAATGGACCACAAAAGACCGAATGTGTTGGACCAGTTAATAGGCCCTAAAAAAATTTGCTATGTTACTAGATCACCACTAAACCTGTCACATGTACGTACAAATGTCCATATTTAGAATTCCAAATGGTACCCTGTGGAATCGAACTGTGTACCAATTTACCATCCTAGAATCAAGATGTATCCAGGCAAGTCTGAGACCACGAAGTGGTAGCATGGGAAAATCCATAAGGAACCCACATTTTTTCCCCCTTTTTGTTTTTTATTAAATTGTTGGCATTCAAGTTCGACAGTCTGTAAGGAGGGTAATAAATAGAAACATGTTAATCAACTGACACAGCCTTATCTTCTTGATTTAGAAAATCAATTCTGAGTTCCAACTATATCAATTTGCAATATACCTTGTACATTTCCTAATTGGTATCACTTTTAAAAAAATAATGTTTGTTGATGTACCATGAAACAGATTTTAGAAATAACTGTGATTTGCCTCTAAAACAGAAAATTCTACTCAGCTAACCCTTTTGAAAGACTTATAACAACAATAGACAACTTGACAAAATCATTATGAGCTTCTGGCATCCCTAAAGCTCATCTCGTAGATTATTAAACTTAGTCATTCATAAGATTGACATCTAAGCTGAAAAGGTTACTAACATGGAACACAATTATTGTTGGCATCTTAAGTGCAAATTCCAGAACACTGTTGGTTGTATATTACAATGACCTGTTGGTTGTATACTACAATGACCTGTTGGTGTTCCAATCAATTTCTTGAGTTTCTTGTTGGTAATGTCAAGCAAAATTGGTTCTAAAGTATTGAACATGTATCCTGCATGCCATTGACAGTAGGGAATTCCAGAATTAAGTGTTGATTGGTGACTGTGTGTGTACATTTTCTTTCACGGTTAGTAGCGCCATCCTGAGGTGGAATATTCTGCGCTATTGCAAATTTCTGAATTCCCCTGATTATTGGACACCTATTAAAAGAAAAGCTCAAACCACAATGATAATTCTGACTGAAGGTGGACATCTGACTGACAAAACAGGCATTAACATTTGTCCAGGCAATAAATCATGGTACACAGGTGGCATTTGCAAACCACTTTATGTGTCCAGTCTCTGCTATCACATTTTGCATACATGCGAGGGAGCTCAAGTATAGATTGAAAATTTTTGTTTCCTGCTAGAATAAAAAACACAGTATGGAAACGATGCAAGGAATGATTTTTTTTCTTATGTGCAGCAAATCACAGTATGGAAACGAATATAAGGTGTAGCAAAGCCTTATTTATCAATATGAGCCTGGTGGCTGGTTGCCCCAGCCCCATTCTAGAGTAGGGGATTCGCCAATCTCATCATTCTGCCGCCGACAGTGGAAAGTATTTTTATGTAATTGAATGGATTCCCACAAGGCTAAGACACAACTCAAGGACCTGGCTAAGACACAACTCAAGGACCTGTCTATTTTTACTGTGAATTCTTTGATTCAAATGCTTAATGAATTGATGTTATTTGCATCTACATTGACTACTTTTACATTGGGTGATATTGGATTGCGTTTGTTTCATAATATTTTCAATTAAATTGCAGCGAGTTTTTACTTGTTTGCCTGTTCCACCATTTGATCTTCCCACCTTCATTGTTTCCTCAAAGCTCACATAGTGCCAACATAGAAGTCTGCAAACTGCACACTGAAGACAATACCAATACCCCGCTTCTGAAAACAAATACAGCAGACCCTACCTAAGGCAGGGACTGCAGCTGCGCGCAGCACTTGTTACATATCGAATCACATAATGAATCTATTCACAAACAATCAATTACTTAATCAATATTATAATATCGAATCACGTAATGAATCTATTCACAAACAATCAATTACTTAATCAATATTATAATCTTTGATAGTCTTGATCGATTTCTCTTAATCCGCATGTATATTGATTTGCAATAACACAGATTAGTGTATGATCGATTCTGTTAATCGGTTCTTATTAATCAATCTGTCTTAATGATTCATTATATTAATCGATCACATTAATCGATTTATGACAATACAATCAGATTCAATACATTATTTGATTCACATAATCAATTGCTCTTGGTCGATCCAAGGCATGATCGATCCATTTGATCATTTGCTCAATAACATAAAAGATCAGTGGTTTGCAATGACAAATATAATCATCTTTAAAATTACACAATTTATATAATGACTATAACCGTGTATATATATTTAATTATATATCCATATATATCATTAAATATATATATATACATGATTATTCATAATCATGTTATGATTAATATGTTCAAGGCAAATACATAGATCAGTATATATGAAAAGGATAGATAACAAATGTTCACTTATCCATTTGATTTCATCAGTTAGATTTATATGACTGAAGCTACAAACATTAACATCATGGACTAGTGTGAGATCCGGGACCTGTAATAGTTCTTGTGTATATCAATGATTCCTTGTAATTGACAACTTATAGTGACAATTAACTCAATCTCATTGAATTATTGTTCACAATGGCTCACTGACAGTTCAAGATTGACAATTTACTCTAGATAGCTCAACCCTTCTTTTGGCCAAATCTTCTATGCTTCTTCAAGTTGCAAATTCATCTCCAATTGGAGAGTTCACAAATTTACCTAGATCAATAGCAAATTGGGCTGGTTAATTTACCTCTACAATTGTGTTTTCTTCAGCTTCAACGTTTATATCAATAGACAAGAGAATTCAAAACTTCCATGATTAATTGCTTTCAAAATATCTCCTTTTATACTATCTTAATTGACCTTTCTCTCAAAAAACATTTTGAATTCAAATGGGTCCTTAGGAGGGAAAATTAATGAAGTGGCCCTAATTAATATTTTATTTTGAATTCATTGGGCCCTCCTTGAATAATAGTATTAATTAATTAATTAATTAAATTCCCTTGTCAGCTTGGAGGGGACATTGCAGATGTTGGAACATGTTTTGGTGTAGCTACATTAGTTATGGCATTCTTGACTTGAGAATGCTTTGTTGAGGAGTTCTCCTTGTTATTTTATTATTAGATCCCATCTGGCCTATCATGCTACTTGTTTTCTAAAACAATACCTCTATTTATTGGCCACTACTACCCTTTTTTGTATGTGTCCTTGTGTTGAGCCAAGCAATTTTCTTTGTTTTGGCTCTAGTTGTTTCCATTAGTTCTTTGTCCTCAAATGTGTAGGAACACCTCTCAATATGCACCAATTTTTTTGCATTACTCTTCACTGAGTAATTTAGTCAAAAAAAAAACTTGCATGAATGTTATATTCAAGCATTATGTCAAATAATTTACATGCATACAATAATAGGAGACTTTTTGTTGTACTTAACTGATTTTGGCAAACAGTTTGTATGAATTACATTTGAAGAGTTCAGACTGAAATAGTTTGTGAAAGATTTTGTTTTCTTTAAATTCAATGCCTTAAACATTTATAAGCTCAAGACATACACCGAAAATGACAAAGCAAAGTATCATATTTCTAGCATTCACACTTGAGTTTGATTACAATAATTTTCTGCAATGAAGAACAGAAATGAACAGTAGATAAAGGACAGGATATCCCACAAATTAAGTTCTTCACAACATACTCAATCTCCACTGTATGAACAATAGTAAGGAAGTCTGAGATGAAACAGTCTAACATACACAACAAGAAGACAATAGAAGACTATGCCATTAACTAGGTGCTCACACCATGACTTGAACAACCTTCAACATATTGCAGATTAAGGGCCACGATCAAGGATAAAGAGCACTTCCAGCACCAAGGATTGTAAAATTTGCACAATGAATTCCTTTACTTTGTCAAACATTATACCGTTGTAACATTCCCAATAGGATATTATCTAAAATTCAAATTTTTAACTTCTGATTCCTGCCCTTATTGTTGATTGTCTTTTTTTATTTTCAAACTGATCAGACACTTATTATAGCCAATAAATAATATCAAATACATCAAATTATTATACCAAATGGTTCGCCCAATATCAGAGATGAAATACAACATGAGATACACAATATATGGACAATAAATGTATACAAGTGTAAAATTTTGATGATAACTCTGCTGTCATAAGTCAAAATATAGAAGTCTGAAAGAAAATCCAAACATGGACCAACGTGACAATAATGCCACTGTAGGCCCAAAATCATATTAATGCCCTAGGAATTATACATGCCATATCACGGCAAATGAACAACAAATGTTGAAATCGTCTTCCTAGAAGTTGTGCCAAGTTTAGGGCATGAGACCCTAATGCAAAGTGAACAAAAACCAACAAGAATGTTGCTCCAAATGTGGCCTTCAGATATACTCCAAGGGCTCTTATGAGTTAGGGTTAAAGGAAAGCCTAGACAATGAAGAAATCTCCTTCTAAAATGCCAAATTGCTCCTCTCAAGTGGGCACTCAATTTGGGGCAGTGCCTAATGCATGATAAACATCAAAATGCCTCCAATGGAATTAAATATAGACCTTTCACAAAAATTTAAATCTGATTAGCCACCTAAATCTTTCTTTTCCCTTGCAAAATGATGCAAAAATGAAGGTGAATAAGCCCTAGTCGAGATGCAATGATATATTCTCAAATCTGGACACAAATCTCCTTCGTTTAATGTCCAAACCCTAGCCATTCAAGGTATTATGAAAATATGGCAATTAAATCTTCAAATATGAAGCAATATGTCTTCCACCTAGAAATAAACTGCAAAACCTAGCTGATATGATTTTCCTTCTTTCAAATCCTAGTTTGTTGAAGCTTCAAATGATGTAAAACCTGCAAAATGCTCAATGATGAACCTTGGGTGGATTCACCTCTCAATGTGGAGTTGGGTTTTTGTCCAATCCACTAATTTCCAAGGGTTTTCATCCTTAAATTTGCTATAAATGAAAGCCAAAGCTAAGGTTTGTTCAAACTTCAAACTTTGAGTATATTGTAGCAAACTAGAGACTGTTGTAGCAAGCAAGGGAAAGAGGACAAGGGAAAGTTGTGAAAGCCAAGAGAGTGCTAGAGATTGTGTGTAGAACTTCCAAGAGAAAGATTGAATAGGGTGGAGAAATGAATTTAAAAGAGAGAAGAGGGAAAAAGACGCTTCGAGGTTGTTCTAGAAGATTGCAAGTTGTTTTCACCGATCTAGGTAGGTGACAAGTGTTGAAATGCCTAGAATTGACATTAGAATGCTACAATGTTGTGGGATGCATGCATGGCATGTGGATGTTCGTGTAGTGTGCTAGTGTCGAGAAAATTTGTACTAAAAAGTTACAAGGGACGAGACAAACATGTGGTCAATGCATAAGTTATGCTAAAAGATAGTTGCTAAAAAAGGCCACAAGCATCCTAAGAGGGAAAATGATGATGCAAGGGCTGAAATAGACCTACACAAATACTAGGGGAATGGACACTAAAGTGGCTAAAAAAGAATAGGTAAAATTGCAAATGGGTATGCAATTTTCAATGCTACACATACTTGCCAATTCAGAACTAAGGTAGCGTTAGCTCCAAACACAAAATTGTCATCATCATCCCTCTTCTGTCTCACTAAATGATGTCATGCTTTATGTCTTTTAGAAGAAATGGATAGTGTTAGAATTACACATTCTAAATATTAATGACAATTTTCTTATAATCTATAGCCTTATAAGGATTTAAGTTTAACACATTGAGTTGTTCCAAAATACTAGTTTGTGCTCCATGATGATAGCACACACTATTTTATCATTAGGCCTCTGATTTTAAAACCCTTGTAGAAATAAGAAAAAACTATTTTCATATTTTTTATGATTGAATTTTTAGGTGTCATGTATGTAGTATCTGCACATGATATTTGGCATGAAATAACATAAACAAAATTTACTTAATTATTTAATTGGTAAATTGAAAGTTTCATTAGGGTCCTCACTCATGAGATATAAAAGCATAGTGGCATGGGTTTGAAGATCACAAATAGGAGAATAGATGAGAGATTCTCCCATTTTCCAGGCTTGTCAATCCTCGCTGAGAAAGGTAGGTGATTTATTCTGGAATTGGCTACAAAATCAGTTGGTCTATTACACTACCTAAACCTCATAAATAGACCTTAACCCCCAAAAGCAAGAGTCATCTTTGACTAATTGTCGAGAGAAAGAGTGGGCTAATGGGATTTCCCCTAGCTGCTCACTTTAGAATTCAACTATGGGAAACTCTTTAGAGAAGATTTCCAAGGAGCTACTAATTAATTAATTTATTATCAATACGCCATTGATAGGGGAAAATTTTGTTGATTTTTACAAATATTGAATTGTTTTATTATTTCCTTATTAATTTCTTATTTTAAACTTGAGTATCTAAATTTCATTTACACTTTTGCCAGTGTGTCATTCTTGGGTAAATGGAATGCTGGTGTGGGTGTTGGGACATTGATGGTTTGTGAAGAAAATTCCTTGAAGGCCTATTTAGTGGAAATAAATCAATGTTTTTGGTCATATTGTTGTTTTCTTTCATATTACTTGTCTCAGTGCTCTTTCCTTGATATCTCATGTTTTTTCACATTGTTCATTCTTCTTCTTAGCTATAAACATCATAGTTAGGGACTTGTTTTCCACGGTTCTACACATGGAATAACAACATGTGTAATCATTTTAGATTAAGGAAGTAGACACTAAACTATGATGAATTATGTAGTGTACTCTCTGACTAATTAAGTATCAACGTTAATCAACAACAAACTAAGTTGGCTACAACACAAGCAATTAATTAATGAGATCAGAAAATCATGAAAATCTACAGCTTCAACAAACACTCACCTCTTGTGAATATAATATTGGCCCTCTTAATCCTTAACTCTTACGACTATATGTATATTACCCCACTTTATCTTTTGCGATCAAATTTGCAATGGTTGTATGCACATTCATCCAAACCTAAATTGGACAATTGGTCATACATTCACAATACGACAGTTTCAGGGATTAATATATAGTTGAGAGTTGGTATTTATTAAAATATCTCATGGAATCCATAACAACTACCATAATTTTTACTCTCATATAGTTTACAATCGAAACCGTGAGATCATATGGAGAATGATGGCAATAACAGGATGCATGTGTAATCATTAATGGGGGAATGAGTGGATTCAAGTATATGGACACTTGGATGGGGTAAATTTCCACACTCCCTTCCCTAATGGCAAACACAAACCCCATGCTAGCATCAAACTCTCTGATGGAGGAAAACATAATTTTGTAGTTATTTGGCTCTCCCTTTTTTAAGACACATTCAATTAGTATTTTATGCTCTTGACATGCAACAACCATATCAAATATTGATCCTTTCATTCTCTTACATCATTGGGAACCAGAAAAGTTAGATTTCTTGTAGCATTATTAGGGTAAGTAATTATCTTTAATTTAAAGTATTAATTATGATTCACTTGTTCTTTGAAAACAATTGGCAAACATTATAAAATTTATCTTGTTACAGCTCTTATGGCTATTTTACTTAGTTTAAACTTTTATTAAAGAAAATAAATTAGTCTCCAGGGATGGCTAAAATTAGGTCAATGTGATTCAAGAGTACATCTGTTTATAAAGAAGATCCTAGGAGAATCCTAAAGAAGCCCCACTAAGGAGAAGAACAAAAAGAAAATTATAAATCAATAGGGAACGAACCACCAACATGGTCAAGTAAGCTATATAAATAGCCAAGAAGGAACAAGAAACTCAAAGGCATGAGTTGAGGAGTATTGGAGAGAGAATGTCACATTGAGTATCATCACATGGGTAACAAATGGAGGAGTCAATGGTATCATCACTGATCAATTTGAAGGGACCAATACAAGGTTGATAATGCTCATAGTGAAGTACATAAGGTTGGTAGGACCGAATCGGGGCAAGACACTCTTTATAACCCCAACAATTGATTCAAACTTTGTGGATAGGCTAGATGTAATATTTTTTACCATTTTTTCTTCAAGTCTCACCATGAGATCTATTTGATTGACCAAGCCAAACATTTGTGTAAAAATTGAATCTACAAATTTAGAATCCTTTCTCAATATTTACAATATTTATCTATTACATTAGTCATTCCTTGATATGTTCTTTGGAGGCTATTATATGCTTGCTTTGATTTTGTTTGTTTGTTTTTTTTTGTTTTTTTTATGGGTAATGGGTCGAAGCTGAGATTCTAATTATTATTATTTTATTGATTTAATTATTATTATTTGTTAAGATTAAGTATACTCAAATCCAAGACCTCCTTGATTAGAGGCTCACAACTTTACCATTGTATTGTAGGCTATTGCATATGCTTGCTTTGATTTTGTTGCTATTAGAATTTTTTTTAAATACTTTTATAGAAAATATATGTAGAAGAGAGCTCACTTCTAAATATTTTTGTCTACATTCCTTGAAAGCATCCTTCTTTACTTAAGATATGCATTGTATGTTGTTGCATCCATAAATTCAAGAAAACATTCTCCACAAGTTCCTATATATCTGGAGTGTTGTCATTGATGTCAAAGGAGTTAGTGAGAATTAAATGCCAGTGTACTTGATTTCAACTATCTCATAGCTAAAATAATTTAATATACTTCTAACATGGTGTGTCTTAGCATTTGAATTTTAGGACAAGGGTAAGCTATGTGGATAGCTCTCTTGTAGAATGTTAATAATGTCATCATACATTTATTCTAGCTACTGAAGGTGATCTGGAAGTGTTTGTGGTATGTTCCTAAGGTCCATTACTTAGACACTATGCATACATTAGTAACTTGTTTTGTGTAGTATTTCATCGCAATAATGTTTTATGGCTTGTGATTTGGAAGTAATATTGAGCCATGTATGATGTCAACATTATCAAATTTCCATAATATATTTGATACAATTATTTGCTTCTGGATTTGATTGTGTATGCATTTTTACATTAACGTTTCAGATCACACTTTGTGATCTATCTTCATGATGAGAGAGTGCATGAAATGTATGATTCCAGAGTTGAAAAAGCCAAGCTTAAGTCTATAAGAATTAATAGAATCATCATTGTGAGAATTCACAATCTATAATGATGTTTTGCATTAAAAAAAACTACACTATGTGTCAATTAATATATGAAGTGTGTGGATGTTCATTGGGGCCAATTGAGTATGTGTTGGATAAAAAATTGTGTCCTTACTCTTGAAGTAACAAGTAGGCTTTAGGACCTAGTTGACTACATGTTTAATTGATGGTTTTGTATATGACCAATTTGTGATTTTTTTAAAATGTTGTCTCCAAAATTCTTTGTTGTTGTAATTATTATTTTTGGTATTAAAGAAGCCAAGAACAAGGGGCTGGCCCAAAAGTATAGGAGGTAGAGCCTCAAATAGACCCATTCACCAAAAGAGACAAAGTGACCATCCACAACACAATCATAGCACCATCAACCAATTCCCGTCTTTAACATAAAAAACAACAGGCAACCATAGGGATACAAAAAGTTTCTCCCCAGCATAGAAAAATAAAAAGTAGCCTTACGGATAAAGTGCTTAACCATACTAATATCAAAATCAGCCCATAGGGCTAACCAACCGAGAGTATCAAAAATAGTATAAGTTTTAAACAACAAGCCCATAGGGCTAAAACCATAGTAATTTAAACATAAAATAATAAAAAAACCATATTGGGGCTACCACCCCAAGACACCACACGACCCCTCCAAAAAGTCCAGCTATTTCTCGCTATGGTGATGAGTAGGCACTCTTGTCCAATCATCAACAAGGAATTGGAAAATCTTCCTTGACCCATCCTTGGTTGTGTCCTGAGTCGCACCCTTATTTTGCTACAGGAGGAAAAGGGTAGTGGCAGATGAGTGTATCACCTTGACTGCGAACTCCGCCAATATGTTGTAGCTGTTGTCGAGCACCTTCAATTCATCCCTAAGTTTTTTGATATCATCACACATTGCCTTGCAACCCACATAGGGCTTCCCCAATCTTTCCTCTTCCTTAGTCTGTTTAGCCTTATCCCCCACTATAGAGGTGATGGTAGGGGACTTAGTTTTGGGGTTCTTTTTTCGACCAGAGTTGCCAATGTTGTAGCTATCCGAGACATGCGTTGACACCTTGCTGGAAACATTCCCTTTACTTTCACTCCCAGAATACTCTTTGTCATTAAATTTAGACTCATCATCTTTCTCAATATACCTTTCCCTAGTGGCCTTCTCCTTAATTCTGGGCTTGGTGGCAATTCTGTGGAATCTTTGGGGCGTTTCACCATGTTCAGTTTCAGACCAATCCAAATCAATGCAATGCTCAATTTTAGCCTTTTTGGTTGTATCCAAGGTGCCAAGAAGGGATTTCTTGTTCTTTTGAGCAAGCTTGGAAGTTGAAGGAGAGGTAGAAGCGGTATGGTGTAGAGTCTTAGGGTTAGCTTGGCTGGGCAATGTGGGAATGCACTGGACAGAAATAGCTCTTGGAGGGCAGAGAGAAAGGTGGAAATCACAGAACCTGAGGATGAGACCCTAGTGAAGGATGGAGTAGTTCTTATTCTTCTCACGACAATCCTAAATTTTGTGCACATTGGTTTCTAATGAGTGGAGGAGATAAAATGGGAACGAGATCAAATCCCTATGGTGGAGATGGTTGAGCAGAGGGAAATGGTAAAAATAAAACACCCCAAATCTACCTTCAAGCGTGAGGTATTTCATTAAAGCTAGATATACTTGGCCCCAAGGCTAAGGGAGCACTTCGCTGTCGTAGTCGCCATGATTCCTAACCAGCACCTCATTCTTTCTAAAGAAACGCTTGAGGCTAGTTTCATTCATGATTTTCGTAGTCTCTTTCCATTTTCATCCCTTAGTTGATAGACCCGTGGCCTAAGCAATCACTTCATCACTAATCTCGAAGGAGATACTGCCCATGGTGACCCTCCTTTCTGTCTAGTTGTTCACAAATTGGAGTGACGTGTTTTCATCTGATCCCATCATAGCTTCCATGTACGGGACCAGCCCTCCTTCATCGAATATCATCCAGACTGTAGGGTTTTCACAAAACACATCTTCAAGATTATCAGGTTTCACACAAATCATGTCCCCACCCATATCTGAGTCTGTCTTGAAGTTCTCCAAATTGTTCAACTGTGAGGAAAATGAGAGGAAGCACTGGTTTTTGCAAATTTTGAATCGTTTATGATGAGTAATGACCACAAAACCCATAAGTTGCACTTAATATCAGTTCTTGTCCTTTTACCTAAATCAAACTTGTGCCAATGAGGACACACATGAAACGCGGCCTGTGGGAGCAAATTACAATGATCTGTAATCATTCTCCATACTCAATGTGTGTCATTTATGATTTGGGAAGTCTTATGAATCTTATTCAAGCATGGTTTCATAATATCCTTTAGAGCACACTTTCTCTTGGTGGTCATCTCATGATGAGACGTACAATCCTCATTAAATCTAGTGCCATGTTGGCTAAGAACCTTGAAATTCAAATTTCCCACCCAACCCCAGTCGCAGTCTATGGCATACATTCACCAGCAAAGAATAAAGAGCCACATCATTGAGAAAATTTGTTGTATTCTCTCCCAATGAGGCATTTTTTTCCTTTGGTAGGGGTTTCACATCTCTCCAACAACACATTCTCTTCCTTCCCAAACCATCAGCAGCCAAAGAGTCAGCCACAACATTACCTTCCCCGTAGGTGTGCTGAGTCACATAGTCCTCCAATCTGGTTATCAGGAGGCAGGCATTCATGATGATGCTACTTATTTTCCAACTTGCTACCATATTACCTTTTAGGGTTTCGGTTATGAGCATTGAATCTCCTTCAATAATGAGCCTACTAACACCCATAGAAGTAGCATACTTCATCCCCTAGAAGAGGGCTAGGGCCTCAACCACATTACTAGTGGATGAGTTGAAGTTTTCATTGTAGACAAGCACCAATCTTCCCTCACTATTCCTAATGATTCCCCCACCCGCAACTATCCCAGCACAAGCCGCACCATCAAAGTTCAATTTTAACCAGTCGGGAGGTGGAGGCAGCCATTTGGTCTCCAATCTTTTCAACTTTTTGGAGTTGTCAAATTCAAGGCAAGAATCTAGCAAGTTCCAACTACGCACCGCTTAGGATTTCATCCCCATAGGGGGGCTGATAGGGGTCTTCCATTTGCAGACATAGATGTTTTCCAGCAGCATCTTCTCAGCAATTCTAACCACGATTTCCACGCCAATCTCTGCATCTTTGAAAATATAGTTGTTCCTCTCCTTCCAGATGTGCCAACAAAGGTGTGGGGGTCATTTTCCAAAGCAATCTAAGCAGGGGGTGGGCTGAAGGAAAATCCCAGTTGCTAACAAACTACTGCAGATCCTGTATGAAAACCCAAGATAAATCCAATCTGTCCAGAATTTTGGTCTAGACACCATTAGTAAAAGGGAAATGAATAAAGAGATGATCAATACTTTCCTCATGTTGCTTGCATATCACACACCAGTTAACTAGTTGGAACCCATGCCTATTGAGGTTGTCTATGGTGAGGATTTTCCCATGGACGAATGTCCACCAAAAGAAAATTATTTTTGGGACAAGCTAGTTGATCCAAACAAACTTCCACAACCTCAAGTCACTCTCGGCCCTCACCAAACAGTTATAGGAAGACCTAATAGTGAACACACTAAAGTGGCATTTATCGCAGATCATCTTATCCTCACACGTAAACATAGGGTTCCAGATGACTTCAAGAATGTCTTGCAGATTCCTATCTTGCCTTTCTAGGTGTGGTGGGATGTCCCAACCCTCATCTAGTCTCTTCCATCGTCTGGCTGGTGAAATAAAATCTATGACTCTGTGACTAAATTGAGCAGTGAGGTTTCTTCTCAAACAACCAAGGTCTAGGGGTTTCACATCACATTAGGTGTCCTCCCAGATCCCTTTACCCTGCTACCATCTGCATCCTTCCTGTAGCAAACCTCGACATTGGATAATATTGTTCCAAATTTTGGAGCCTAGGGGGAGGTTATTATCATTAAGGAAATCAAAGAAGGTTGAGCGCCTATAATATTTATCCCTCATGATCCTGCACCAATCCATCCGGTGATTAGAAAGGACCCATCCCATCTTACCAAGTAGAAATTTGTTTAAACTTGTAATCTTTCTAATTCCCAAGGCCCCCATAGGTTTGGGTAGGCAAATAGTTTCCCAATTAACCAAGTTGATTTTGCATTTTTTCTCTAAACCAGACCAGAGGAAGTTCCTTTGAATTTTCTCAAGTTTGTGAGTCATTCCTGTAGAGATCTTAAACATGGATAGGAAGTAGACAGGGATCGCCTAGAGAAAAGACTTCAACAGTTGTAGCTTTCTCGCATTACTGAGGGCCTTACCCTTCCACCCAACAAGCTTCTTCTGCATTCTCTCAAGAATTATGTTCTAGAATTGTAAGCCAACCTCCTTAACCATCAAGGGGAGACCAAGGTAAGTGTTTTGAAGCTCAGCAATCTGGTATCCCATTATCTGGTTTATTTGGTATTGAGAGACTTGTTTGTATTGAAGAAGTAAATTTTACTTTTGTTGTAATTTATATGCTGCCCTGATGTCATAGCATAGTGACCATAAGTTTCCTCCATTCCTTAGCTTCAATAACCGAGGAAGCCCCAAATAAGAAAGTGTCATCAATGAATTGTTGCAAGACCTCAGTGGGCACAGAGGAGGCGGGTTTAATACCTTGAATTTTCCCTCCCTGCACCAGAGAGATGAAGTTACTTCCAAGTACCCTGCCACAATGATAAAAAGGTACGGTGAGAGAGGATCACCTTGTCTTAGCCCTTTCTTAGCATTAAAGTTTCCCCAAGGGGAGACATTAACCAAAATAGAATACTTAACACTTTCCATTGCTTCCTTGATAATTCTAATGAATTTCTCTTTGAATCCCAACTTGTAGAGCACAACATACAAGAAACTCCAGTCGATTTGTCGTAGGCATTAGAGATGTCCAGTTTGAGAACCATGCATGGGTTTTTACTTCTATCCATTGAATAAATTACCTCATGTGTCGTGATCATCGCATCCAATATCTGTCTACCCAAGATAAAGCCTTTCTGAGAGGGGCTAATAAATCTATCTAGGAGGGGTTTAACTCTGTTGACCTTAACTTTAGCAAAGATCTTATATATTGTGTTATAAATACTTATAGAACAGAAGTCTGAGAGAAATTTGGGGTCAGTTATCTTAGGCACTAGGACTATGAAATTTTGGTTCAAGGATTTCAGAAGCTTACCTATCCTAAAGAAGTCTCTGGTAGCTCTAATCGAGTCATACTTGATCAAGTCCCAGAATTCCTAGAAGGAAGCGAGATGGAACCCATCAGGGCATGGGTCCTTGTAAGCACCCATAGAAAACACTGCTTCCTTGACTTCCTTCTTAGTGACTCCTGCAAGCAGGTGATCATTATCTTCCTCATTCAGGGCAGTAGGGATGCAGTCAAGGATCCGGTCCCTAGTGGTACCGTGGACCACACACGAGCCCAAGTAAGCATTGGAGAAATAATGGGAAGTCCATTTTCCCATTTCCTCATCCTCCTTAATCTGCTCATTATTCTCATTCCATAACGACCTAATAATATTCCTCTTCATATGCTTGGAAGCCGATCTATGGAAGAACGAGGTGTTCTTATCTCCCTCCTTTAACCATTAGATTCTTGATCGCTGTTTCCAAAAGATTTCCTCCTTTTTTAGGTTTTGTTTCCATTTTTGTCTCCTGCTCTCCTCCTCCAGGTGAGCCTCCGTGGATATGTCTTCATTTCCATACTCATTTGAATTTTTTCCATCTTAGTCTTAATTTTTGTCATCTATTTAAAGATGTCCCCAAAGTATTATTTACTCCATCTTTTCACCTCCCTTTGAATGTTGTCCAATTTACAAGCAACCCTGAACATAGAAGAACCTCATACTCGAATATTCCACTAGGAGTGTGTGCACTAATCAAAATCAACATGAGAGTGACACATTATTTCATACCAAAAAGGGGCAAACCATGTGTAGGGTGAGTGGACCAATTGAGTAGCATCAGGGCGTGATTAGAAACAGTGCAAGGGAGGGCCAAGAGAATCGAGTTATGATCCAAGTCCCAGCCCGCAGAGACCAACACCCTATCAAGCCTCACTTGAATAAGTTTTTATCCCTTTCTATTATTCAGCCAGGTGAGGGGATTCCACTGCAGCTCCAAGTCAGAGAGGTCATTAGACCTGATAATCTCAGTAAGCTCCTGCATACTGTCACTATAATCCATGAGGCCACTTTTTTTCTC
Source organism: Thuja plicata (assembly GCA_018584345.1). Taxonomy (NCBI): domain Eukaryota; kingdom Viridiplantae; phylum Streptophyta; class Pinopsida; order Cupressales; family Cupressaceae; genus Thuja; species Thuja plicata. Next base: position 5,655,368 of record MU223742.1, read on the forward strand.
AGAGGGGAACAAAGGGGTGTTAGATTCCCCAGCAATCATATAGAGATTATCCCTATATTGGTTCCTTAAGTTAGTGATCTCCTCCCAAATTGTGGCCCGACTGGATCTAGTATTGGGGGCATAAATATTAACCATACACTAGGACAAGTTATTGACCTTAAGTCTAACAAAAAGGAAGCTGGTAGAGTCAGCAATAAAATCAACAAATAGCTTACTCAGGTTCTATAGGGTAGCGACCCCTCCTGAAGCACCATTTGCCTCACAGTAGAAGAAGCCCGCGCCTGACCAATGACGATCAACAAGATTGGCAAAATTTTGTTCAGTCATTTTAACTTCTTGGATGAGCAGTACATCAATCTTTAGATCACTAATGCTCTACCTCAGAGCATATTTCTTTTGTGGGCTATTCACGCCCCGTAAGTTCTAGGAGTGGAACTTCATCTTTTATGTTTTTTAGTAGCCTTCAGGGTAAGTTGCCTCCCATTGGCAATTTCCATGGCCATTGCCTTCGTTATGAGGGTACACTCTCATAGTTTTCCTAGTTTAGTGTTAGTTCCTACATCAGGCTTTTTAGTTCCTCAAGTTTTTCTTTTATTCAATTGTCAATCACCCAACTCCAACTCCATTAGGGAGATGGGAGTCAATCTACTTCTCAGAGAGGGGATAATATCTTTCTTAATGACTCTATACATCAAGGAGAAACCAAACGGGGAGGGGCACATATCCCCCCAAAGCTTGGGGTCCTCCATCTTGCATTCAACATTCCTAACTTCATGATCTGGCATCTCCCTTACTTTGACAGTCCCTAGATTCAGCCTCCCTGTGTCCTCCTCCTTCCCCAAAATGGTGAAAGGGTCTTTTGTGGTCTTGCTTTCCACCCGTGATATCTCCCCTTCCTCCAAGTCAGAGTCAAGGTCCCCAGAAACACTGGGGTTGAGCTTCCCATGGTTCTTTGGTAACTCCAATAGGCTCATTATACCATCCAAAAAGGGAAACTCCATCCCTATCTCACCCTGAAGGATAGCATATGTCATCTTCACAGTTTTGGCATTTTCTATAACAATAGCTCATCCCTCAGTTGTAGTGGTAATAGTGATGGGAGCTTCCACACCAGCCAAAATATTATGTCTCAAAGCCACATCAGATGGCCCAGGGTTATCCACCTTCTCCTTTAGTTTAGGCTCCTTCCCCATAGGAAACCTTGCAGTTAGAAATGACATGCCCATGTTTAGAGCAGCGCTGACAAAATAGGGTGGCATTCTCATAAACAATAGCTTGGGTCCACTTGCCCCATTTGGACTTTAAGACAACAAAGTTTAGAAGGGCTTTGTCCATAGTTACATTGACACAAAATCTGGCATACACAAGTCTAGTTTTCTGAATATTGGTATTATCAGCCATCACATAGTGTCCGAAGGAGTCACCAATCCATCTTAAGACCCTTTTTTCCCAGAATTCCAAGGGCAAGCCAAGGAGTCTGACCCACATAGGGGCCATTCTAAGGAGCTCCACACTAAGGTCAAAACCTAGCTTCCATTTTGCAAGGGTCAGGCTATGCTTTCCATAGCACCAATTTCCAAACTGAACGAACATGAGGTCCTCCTCCAAAGTAAACTTGAATAGGAAAAGTCCTCCTAACATGGTTGAAACACAAGCACTAGCTTTCAGCTTCCACCGGGCATTCACCCACCTTCTAACCATGTCTATTGTGGGTCTAAAATCCAAGAACCTACCCACTAGAGCAAGGTGAAAGGAGGAGGTGATGTTATCCACAACATAGTCTAAGAGAGCAATCTCAGGGCTCTCCTTCCCAAGGGAGATTTAGGGTTGTGCTTGTGCCACCTCCTTAGTGTGATGGCCCACAAGAGCACATTTCTAGGCACTATACTATGGGGGCATAATATTTATGCCCGCTAGATCACACTTGGGATCCATTCCAGTGGAACCCACATTCTCCCTAGGAATCCCCTCCCCATCCTACACAAAGTTAGTAGAAGCGTCCCCCAAAGGAGAAGGACGAGTACAAGACGACAACCCAACAATCATAAGGTCACAGGTTTTGGGGGCCACTGAGTATTTTGTGGAACCAAGCACAAGGAGAAGATCTGGATAGAGCAAGGGTGTGGCAAGGGGGGCAATCCCACCCTAACAACCACCATGGACTGAGAGCATATTTGAAAACCAAAAGAGTGGGAAAGTAGCAGAGAAAGTTGTAGAGCAGAGCCATTAGAAATTAGCTCTATGCATTATATTGTAACTATGACCACTTGCAACATTTTTTCATAACCCTATTTCATAAATAAAACACACATTTTAAAACAATGATTTTTAAATGCAAATATCATCTCTTGAGCACATGGTGTAAAAGCAAAAGAAGTTCATGACACATGGAATGAAGTGGAAGAGAATCTTACCATTTATAGTTGTATAAAGAGCATTTGAGAGTGTAAGAGGTGTAAGAAAGAACTTTGATTTATAAGTAGTAAGTAGGCAACATCTTTTAGACAAAAGGAATTATTATTATGACTTTTAGAGTCATTTTGGTTCATTTATGAATTTTGACGACCCTATTTATTTTGAAAATCGCTTTCTATATATGATGCAATTTAACATTTTGATGAAGTTTATTATAAAAAAAATCATTAAAAATTAAAGAGGAATAAAGACAAGTTTAGCAAGTTTTATGGCAAGAGTTATAATTCATTTTTTCATAATTCAATTTCGATTAAATGGAGGGAGTTATAATTTTATTTTTAACATATTTCTTACAACTATTAATTGAGGAATCTCTCTAATTTGGAAATTACCCTTATTAATGGTAAAATTATTTTTTACAAACTCAAATCTATAAATTGGGAGGATGTTGAATGCATTCAACAAGTTTGGGAGATGTTATGAAACTTTCATTCTATAAAATAGTTTTAGTTTTGAAGAAGATTTGTGAACCAAATTTTTTAGAAATATTTGATGAAAGATTAATAGAATGAAGATATTTTTTTTGGAAGAAGATCGGTATTACAATTGCAGGAGGGAGTAAGCTTAAAGTGAAAGCTTGGTTGAACAAAGAAGGGATTTTTATCTTTCATGAATGTACATTTTTTTAATTCTTTAACACTTTTGTACCTTTATTTTAAATTACAATGTTTGAAATGCAAGTTTCTTATTTAAAAAAATAAATAAAAATAAATTATTAGTTTCATTTATACACATTTTTATACATATTCATGAACATTTATACATATAAATATTTATACACATTTATACATGCATTTATACACATTTATAAATATTTATACATATTTATACACTTTTACAAATATTTATATAATATATATATATAAATTTAAACATATTTATATACATTTATACATATTTATAAATATTTATACACATTTATACATATATAAAAAAAAGTTATAAATATTTATATATATTTATACACATTTGTAAATATTTATAAATTTTTATATACATTTATAAATATTTATGCAGATCTGCATAAATATTTATACACATTTATAAATATTTGTACACATTTATACACATAAAAATATTTATATGCATTTATACACACTTACAAATATGTATGCATATTTATACATATTCATAAATATAAATATACATATTTATAAATATTTATACATAGTTATACATATTTATATATATATTTGAATATTTATAAATACTTATATATATTTATGTCTATTTATAAGCATTTTTAAGTAATTGTAAACATTTATGAATATTTATATAAATTAATAAATATTTATATATATTTATACGCGTTTATATACATTTAAACACATTTATAAAAATTTATACATATTTTTAAATATTTATACATATTATACACATTTATATATATTTATACATATCTATACACATATTTATAGATTTATAGAGATTTATAAAGATTTATACATATTTATACATATTTATAGAGATTTATAGATATTTATACACATTTATATAAATTTATACATATTTATAGAGATTTATATAGATATATACACATTTATAGAGATTTATAAAGATTTATATAGATTTATAGATATTTATAAATATTTATATAGATTTATACACATTTATAGAGATTTATAGAGATTTATATAAATTTATAAATATTTATATAGATTTATACACATTTATATAGATTTATATAGATTTACACATTTATATAGATTTATATAGATTTATAAACATTTATAAATATTTAAAGAGATTTATACACATTTATAAAGATTTATAAAGATTTATACACATTTATATAGATTTATAAAGATTTATACACATTTATATAGATTTATAGAGATTTATAGAGATTTATAAACATTTATAGACATTTATATAGATTTATAAACATTTATATAGATTTATAAACATTTATAAAGATTTTTAGATATTTTTAGACATTTATAAATATTTATATAGATTTTTATATACATTTATAGATATTTATACACATTTATATAGATTTAGAAACATTTAGAAACATTTATACACATTTATAAAGATTTATAGATATTTATAAGTATTTATATAGATTTATAAATATTTATACACATTTATATAGATTTATAAATATTTATAAAAATTCATACACATTTATCAAAATTTATAATGATTTATAAACATTTATAGATATTTATACATATTTATATAGATTTATAAAGATTTATATAAATTTATAGAGATATATAGATATTTATAAAGATTTATACACATTTATAAACATTTATAGACATTTATAAAAATTTTAAGATATTTATAGAGATTTATAGATATTTATATAGATTTATACACATTTATAGATATTTATACACATTTATATAGATTTATAGATATTTATAAAGATTTTTAGACATTTATAGAGATTTATATATATTTATAGAGATTTATACACATTTATATAGATTTATAAAAATTTATAAAAGTTTATACACATTTATAAAGATTGATATAGATTTATAGAGATTTATATAAATTTATAAAGATTTATACACATTTATATATATATTTATAGAGATTTATAAAGATTCATATACATTTATAGAGATTTATAAAAATTTATCAACATTTATCAAAATTTATAGATATTTATAGAGATTTATAAAGATTTATACACATTTATATGGATTTATTAACATTTATAGCGCTTTATAGAGATTTATAGACATTTATAAAAATTTATAAATATTTATAAATATTTATATATATTTATAGAGATTTATAGACATTTATATAGATTTATAAAGATTTATAGATATTTATAGAGATTTATACACATTTATAGAGATTTATAAAGATTTATATACTTTTACATAGATTTATAAATATTTATACACATTTATAAAAAAATTATAAAAATTTATGCACATTTATAAAGATTTATAGAGATTTATAGAGATTTATACACATTTATAAAAGTTTATATACATTTATAGAGATTTATATAGATTTTAAGATATTTATAAAAATTTATACACACTTATCAATATTTATAAAGATTTATACACATTTATCAAATTTATAAAGATTTATATAGATTTATAAATATTTATACACATTTATATAAATTTATAAATATTTATACATATTTATATAGATTTATAGAAATTTATACACATTTATAAAGATTTATACACATTCATAGAAATTTATAAAGTTTTATACAAATTTATAAAGATCTATAGACATTTATAAACATTTATAAAGATTTATACACATTTATAAAGATTTATAGAAATTTATAAAGATTTATAGAGATTTATACACATTTATATAGATTTATAAAGATTTATAAATATTTATAAATATTTATAAACATTTATAGAGATTTATACACATTTATATAGATTTATACACATTTATAAAAATTTATATAGATATATACACATTTATAGAGATTTATAAAGATTTATATAGATTTATAAAAATTTATTACAATTTATAGACATTTATATAAATTTATACACATTTATTGAAATTTATAGAGATTTATATACATTGATAGACATTGATAGATATTTATATAAATTTATATAGATTTATACACATTTATATAGATTTATAAGGATTTATTAAGATTTATATACATTTATAAAGATTTATATAGATTTATAGACATTTATAAATATTTATAGACAGTTATAGAGATTTATACACATTTATAAAGATTTATAAACATTTATAGACATTTATAAAGATTTATATAGATTTATACATATTTATACATATTTATAGAGATTTATAAAGATGTATAGAAATTTATATAGATTTATAAACATTTATAGAGATTTATATAGATTTATAAACATTTATAAACATTTATAGAGATTTATAAACATTTCTATAGATTTATAAAGATTTATAGACATTTATAAATATTTATACATATTTATATGGATTTATAAATATTTATAGACATTTATATAGATTTATAAACATTTATATAGATTTATAAAAATTTATAAAGACTTATAGACATTTATACAAAACTATACACATTTATAGAGATTTATATAGATTTATAGACATTTATATAGATTTATAAAGATTTATACATATTTATAAAGATTTATATAAATTTATAAATATTTATAAAGATTTATACACATTTATAGAGATTTATAAATATTTATACACATTTATAAATATTTATATACATTTATAGATATCTATAAAGATTTATAAACATTTATAAACATTTATACACATTTTTAAAGATTTATATAAATTTATACACATTTATATAGATTTATACACATTTATAGAGATTTATATACTTTTATAAAAATTTATAAAGTTTTATAAACATTTATAGAGATTTAAAGATATTTATAAATATTTATAAAAATTTAAAAAGATTTATACACATTTATAAAGATTTATAGAGATTTATACACATTTATAAAGATTAATACACATTTATAGATATTTATATAGATTTATACACAATTATAAATATTTATAAAGATATATACACATTTATAGAGAGTTATAAAGATTTATATACATTTATAGAGATTTATAAACATTTATAAATATTTATTGAAATTTATAGAGATTTATATATATTTATACAGATTTATATATATTTATAGAAATTTTTACACATTTATAAAGTTTTATAGAGATTTATAGACATTTATATAGATTTATACACATTTATAAAGATTTATAGAAATTTATACACATTTGTAGACATTTATATAGATTTATACTCATTTATAAAAATTTATATAGATATATACACATTTATAAATATTTATACATATTTATAAAACTTTATATAAATTTATATACATTTAAAAAGATTTATACACATTTATAAAGATTTATAAAGATTTATATAGATTTATAAAGTTTTATCGAGATTTATAAAAATTTATACACATTTATATAAATTTATAAAGATTTATACACATTTATAAAAATTTATTGAGATTTATATACATTTATAGAGATTTATATACATTTATAGAGATTTATACACATTTATATAGATTTATAAAGATTTATATACATTTATACACATTTATAAATATTTATTAAGATTTATAAAGATTTATACACATTTATTAGATTTATACACATTTATAAAGATTTATATAGATTTATAAAGATTTATAGATAATTATACACATTTATAGACATTTATAGAAATTTATACACATTTATAGACATTTATAGATATTTATACACATTTATATAGATTTATAAAGATATATATACATTTATATAAATTTATACACATTTATAAAGATTTATAAAGATTTATGGATATTTATATACATTTATAAAAATTTATATAGATTTATAGACATTTATATAGATTTATACACATTTATAAAAATTTATATAGATTTATAAAGATTTATAGATATTTATAGACATTTATAAACATTTATAGAAATTTATAGAAAGTTATACACATCTATAGAGATTTATATACATTTATACATATTTATACATATTTATAGAAATTTATACACATTTATAAGTAAATATACATATTTATAAAAAGTTTTATATATATATATATATATATAGAGAGAGAGAGAGAGAGAGAGAGAGAGAGAGAGAGAGATTTATACACATTTATAGAGATTTATACATATTTATAAAGATTTATATATATTTATACACATTTATAAATATTTATACATATTTATAAATATTTATACATATTTATATAGATTTATACACATTTATATAGATTTATAAAGATTTATAGACTTTAATATATATTTATAAATACTTATACACATTTATAGAAATTTATAAACATTTATAAACATTTATAGACATTTATACACTTTTATAAAGATTTATACACATTTATGGATATTTATATAGATTTATACACATTAATAGAGATTTATAGAGATTTATAAAGATTATATACTTTTATAAAAATTTATAAAGATTTATACACATTTATATAGATTTAAAAGATTTATAAATATTTTTACACATTTGTAGAGATTTATAGAGATTTTATAAAGATTTATACACATTTATAGAGATTTATATAGATTTATACACATTTATAAAAAATTATATAGATTTATACACAACTATAGAGATTTACATAGATATATACACATTTATAAAGATTTATATATATTTATAAAGATTTATACACATTTATAGATATTTATAGATATTTATACACATCTATAAAATTTTATAGAGATTTATACACATTTATAGAGATTAAGAAAGAGATATACACATTCATAAAAATTTATAAATTTTTGTACATATTTATAAAGATTTATATAGATTCATAGAGATTTATATACATTTAAAAAGATTTATATACATTTATATACATTTATACATATTTATTAAAATTTATAGAGATTTATCAAGATTTATACACATTTATAAAGATTTATACATATTTATAAAGATTTAGAAAGATTTATAGACAATTATAGACATTTATAAAGATTTATACACATTTATACACATTTATATAGATTTATAGAAATTTATATACATTTATACACATTTATAAAAATTAATAGAGATTTATAAAGATTTATATAGATTTATAAACATTTATAGATATTTATATAGATTTATAGAGATTTATACATATTTATAAAGATTTATAGACATGTATAGACATTTATAAATATTTATAAAGATTTATACATATTTATATAAATTTATATAGATTTATAAAAATTTATAAACATTTATAGAGATTCACACACACACACACACACACACAGATATATATATACACAAATATTTATGTGCATTTGTATAGATTTATATACATTTATAAATATTTATACACTTTTTTTTTTTTGATCAATAAAAGGCCGAAGCCCTGTATTTTATTTTATTTATATATAAATTAAGAGTTTTTACATAAAACCCCACTCAGTGCAGGCGCTGGTAGGAAAGAGCGGGGTTTAGAAAACCTCCAGCCATGCCCGGGACATAAGTCCTAATACTGATACATAATTTCCGTGGGCATTCCCACGACTCGATATCTATCGAGATTTTCTATAAAATACATACTTACAGTGGGCATACCCACTACTCGATACTTATCGAGGTTTTAAAGTTACATTTATTACATTGTTGTTTTAAGAATACATCTCTTTGTTTCATACATTTAGATTATTAATCCTGTAAATATCCGCTCTAGAGCCTTCGATGGTAGAGTGGTTTAAGTGCCAGCTTGAGAATATCCTCCTTCCTCCAGAGTAATATCTTTTAAATACCTGTTTCACTGTATAAGACATAAAATCTCAACCAACCCAATCTTGTTAAGTGATCCTAGTTAGGAAGTTATAAGTTTAATGAAAACATGTATACCGTGATAGAAGATTCTATGATATAGATCTGTTACCATTACTTTAGATCTAAAATGTCAAAATTTATTTAGAAAGATAATCATTCAGAAGACTAAACCTAGACAATAACCTGTAGATCTTTTTAGAAGACTATGTTAGACTATCCTTCTATAAAAAGTTATTTCCGTGCTTAAGCCAAATAAAATAGCAACCCATAACATCTAAATTGAGCATCAATATTAATACAAAAAATAACCCAAGTCATATGAACCAAACCATAATATGAGAGCTAAGGGCCCTAGCTCGACTAAAAATCTTTAACATATGTGATTTGTATCCTTTATGATTATGAACTCAGATCTCTCTACACAAACTAAAGGGTATAATCATATATGCTTCAAGAATACTACAGGGTACCATTTGATTCCTCAAAAGCAGAATCTAATAAGAGCTACCATCAGTCTAAGAATAACATTTCTTAACAAGACCACAGAGGAGCATTAACATTTAAAGAAACCCCTGCTTATCCTAGATTAATGATC
>MU223742.1:5669112-5692710 GCA_018584345.1 Thuja plicata
ATATATATATATATACATTTACACACATTTATAAAGATTTATACACATTTATATATATGCGTTTACACATATTTATATAAATTTATAAATATTTTTATAAATTTATAAATATTTATATACATTTATAAATATTTATATAAATTTGTAAAGATTTATATATATTTATAAAGATTTATACAAATTTATAAATATTTATATAAATTTTTAAAAAATTATATACATTTATAAAGATTTACACATATTTATAAATATTTATATAAATTTATAAATATTTATATACATTTATAAAAATTTATACACATTTATATATATATGCATTTACACACGTTTATAAATATTTATATAAATTTATATACATTTATAAAGATTTATACACATTTATATATATGAATTTACACACATTTATAAATATTTATAAATATTTATACACATAAATAATTATATATGTTTATACATATTTATATATAATTATAGAGATTTATACACATTTATATGCATTTACATATATTTATAAAACATTTATATGCATTTACACATATTTATAAAGATTTACACATATTTATATAAATTTATAAATATATATACACATAAATATTTATATACATTTATAAAGATTTATACTCATTTATATGCATTTACACACATTTATAAATATTTATATACACTTATACACATTTATATATACATTTGTAAACACAATTATATGTATTACACATTTTTAAATGTTTATATAAATTTATACACATTTATAAAGATTTATACACATCTATACAGTTTTACATATATTTATAGAGATTTATAATCATTTATATGCATTTACACACATTTATAAACATTTATAAAGATTTATATATATGCAATGACACACATTTATAAATATTTATACATATTTATATAAATTTATAAATATGTATACATATAAATAATTATATATGTTTATACAAATTTTTATACAGTTATATAGATTTATACACATTTATATGTATTTACACATATTTATAAACATTTATACACATTTATATGTATTTACATATATTTATAAAGATTTACACATATTTATATAAATTTATAAATATGTATACACATAAATATTCATATATATTTATAAAGATTTATACACATTTATAAATAATTATATACATTTATACACATTTATGTATACATTTATACACGTTTATATGTATTACACACATTTTCAAATATTTATATAAATTTATACACATTTATACACATTTGTATATATTTATAGAGATTTATACACATTTATACACATCTATACATATTTATATACTTTCATGTATATTTATAGATATTTATAAATATTTATATGCATTTACACATATTTATAAATATTTATATATATTAATATATATTTATAAACATTTATAGAGATTTATACATATTTATATATACATTTATAGTCATTTATACACATTTATTTATATGTATTTAAATAAATTTATACACATTTATATGCATTTACACACAATTATAGTTATTTATATATATTTATATAAATTTATAAATATTTATACACAAATATTTATATATATATTTATACATGTTTATAGAGATTTATACACATACATATATATTTACAGACATTTATAAATATTTATATCTATATATACACATTTATATACATTTATACATATTTATAAATATTTATATCAATATATACACATTTATATACATTTATACATATTTATAAATATTTATATCAATATATACACATTTATACACATTTATATATTTTTATTGAGATTTATACATATTTATATACATTTATACATATTTATAAATTTTTATATAAATTTATACATATTTATATATATTTATGCACATTTATATACATTTATAGCGATTTATATATATTTATAAACATTTTAATTTGAAAATCAAGAAAAAAAATTATCTCACCAATCATTGACATTTCAGATTCATTTTCCATTACTTTAGAGAACTTTTTACTCATTTTATCATTGCCTCCAAAAATGATATCATCAACAAAAAAATCTATGATTAAGATTCTATCTTCACCAGTTCTTAAATATAAATTATTGTCTGTATTACCTTTTCTGAAACCAAGATGAAGTAGATACCTGTCTAGTCTTGCTTACCATGCTCTCTATGCTTGTTTCAATCCATACAATGCTTTCTTCAACTTACAAACCATGTATTCATCTTCTATCAAAGGAAATCCATCAAGTTACTCTATGTATACTTCTTCTTCCAAATCTCCATTCAAGAATGCAGATTTCACATCCATCTAATATACTTTAAAGTCTTTATGTGAAACATAAGAAAGAAATAATCTCACAGCTTCCAACCTAGCAACAGGAGCAAATATTTCTTCAAAGTCTATGCCATCTTGTTGCGATTAGCCTTTACAAACCAGTCTGGTCTTATTTCTTAAAACTTTTCCTTTCTCATCCACTTTGTTTCTGAAAACCCATTTAGTTACTATCACATTTTTTTTTAGGTCTTGCAACCAATTCCCAAGTGTTGTTTTCCTTTATTTGTTCTAGCTCTTTCTGCATAGCTTTAGTCCAAGATTCATCTCTACATGCTTCATCAGTAGTTTTCGGCTCAACTTGAGAAATAAAACAAATTTCATCTCTTAATTTTGATCTTGTCATCATTCCTTTACTTGCATTGCCAATGATTTGATTTTTAGGATGGTTCTTCTTAACATACCTCAAAGTCTTAGGAGTTCCAGGAAGCTCAATTGATTCATCTTCCATCTCATCATCAATCACCAAAGGTTTTGCAGGATCAGCAATGACGTCTTTTATCTCTGCAATCTGACCACAGTCATACATTCTTTCCTGAATCTAAAACTTTTCATCTATCCTCACATTACCACTTTCAATCAACTTCCTCAATCTTAGAATGAAACATTTATAGGTTTTTCTCTTAGTAGAATAACCAAGGAAGATACCTTCATCACTTCTAGCATAAAACTTCCCTATCTCATCATCTCTTTTGATATAGCATTTACTTCCAAATATTTTGAAATATTTTACAGTAGGAATATGATCAAACCATAATTCATAAGGAATCTTACTTGTACCTTCTCTGATCTTAATTATATTCAAGGTGTACACAGCAATACCAATAGCTTCTCTCCAATGAACATGTGATACATTTCCTTCCAGCAACATAGTTCTGTCAGCATCTAATATTGTTTTATTCCTTCGCTCTGCTATCCCATTCTCTTGTGGTGTCCTAGGAGCATACATATGTCTGGATATTCCATGCTCTTCGTAGTAGGTATTAAATAAATCTAAAGTAAACTCACCACCTCTATCTGATCTCAAACATTTTATCTTCAAACCTGATTCATTCTCAAGTTTTTCTTTGAATGTCTTGAATTTTTCAAATGCCTCGGATTTCTCTCTTAAATATGTAACCCATGTCATTCTAGAAAAGTCATCAACAAAAAGTATAAAGTACCTTTCACCTTAATAAGATCTTGTTCTTGTAGGACCACACAGATCTGTATGTACCATATCCAACTTCCCTTTTATTGAATAAGATTTGCTTTTAAAACTGCTTCTAGTCTGCTTCCCCATAACACACTCTCTACACAGTGTTAGATGGTTTTACAATCTTAGGTAGATCTCTTACTACATTATTCATACTTTCCTTCACAATGTTATCAAATTTAACATGACAAAATCTTCTATGCCATAACCAATTGTCGTCAACCTTCGCAATAAAACAAGAAGCCTCAAATGTATTCAATTCAAATATATTACCTCTAGATTTAGTACCAGATGCGATCAAGTCTCCTGATTTACTTCAGTTAGAACATTTCCCATTAATGAATTTCAATTGATAACCTTTGTCCACTAGTTTTCTAACACTCAATAGATTAAATGCTTAAGTCCATCAACAAGTAGTACATTGTCAGTATTAGTTTTTCCATCCAGAGAAATAGATCCAACTCTACTGATAATCTTAGGAGTATTGTCACCAATCTAACAACACCACCTGTAAGACTAGAAAAAAGACATGAAAAGCATATCTAAGTAGACAAAAAACCCTAAAAGACACGCAAACCCATCTAATCTATCATGAAAACCATTTGAAATGAGAGCATAAACAAAAGCATGAAAACACTCAAACTCCCTTCAAATGTAGTTCCCATGTCCTCCTTTCTTCTCCATGAGATAGATTATGTGGCTCTTTCACAATAACAAGATTGCACAAAGAAATTTGAAAGCACGAGTTGATAAGGGAATACTAGAAGATAGTGGTTCTTCAAATTGAAAAAGAGGAAAGCATCTCAATTTATAGAAAATGAGAAGCAATTAGGTGAATTAGAGTGCATAAATCAAATGCACAATGGAGGGAAAAGAAGGTAGGATTATTTGGAAGCATGAGATGAAGGAAAATGAATAAGGATATATTCAAGATATTCAAGATATTGAAGAAGCACCTTAATAGGGATGTAAATCCTCAATTAAGGGATATGACAATTAGGTGAGATTAGGAGGATTTTAATTCAATTAATAAATCAATATTCCTCAAAAATCTAAATTAGTATTTATGAAATTACAAAATCCCATAAATTGGAATTAGGCAATTAATTAATTAAAAATTAATTAGTTGTGAAGACTTAGGAAAAAGGGAATAAATAAAGTCAATTTATTTATTCAATTAGGACATAGGGATAAACTATAGGTTATTCATCCCAAGAGGATAAATTAGAGGGTTATTGGCCAAATCGAAAGCATTAATGTGCAATTAAATTGATTTTGATAATATTGATAAGGATTAGGATCAATTTTGATGATTCTGGAATAGTTTAGGAAGTCACGAGGTATCGATGAACTTTGACAATGCACTCGCAATAATGATTGGAAATGATATTATGGCATCAATGAACTTGGATGACGCCAAAGGATAAATAAAGATAAGGAGACATCGATGAACTTGGACAATGCTCCTAAAATGTGAAAGTGACAGCGAGGCATCAATGAACTTTGACAATGCTCTCAAAATGATGATTGATGATGATGAAATAGCATCGATGAACTTTGACAATGCTATTGGAGGAATTAAATAATAATAAGGCATTGATAAACTTTGACAATGCCAAGGGATTGATTGAAAGAGATTGATAAGACATTGATATGAGTTTGGAATCGAACGAGTTTGGAATGATCTTGGATTAATTTAGGAAGATGATCAATTTGGCCAAAATGAGAGAAATGTTAGTAATTGATGACATGGAATAATGACACAATATTAGTGAATGATAAAGATCAAACACACAATATAGAAGACATGTTAAAAAGGGGGCATAGGCACTGAACCATTTTTAGGTGTCTACATTTTGCCCGTCTTTGAGACAATGTGATTATGAGCGTTAGCTCAAATAAAAATAGAAGATCATGCCCCAATGGATCGACAGAATGCAGGTGGGATGCCCCCTCAAAAAATTGGGAAGAAATTGATATGAGGACAATTTTTTGAAAAGAAAGATGATTGATTGAAGAAATGGTAGGAGAAAGAAGAAATTAGACAAAGAAATGTTAGTAAGATAGAAATATTTTGGCTTTCAGAAGTGCAATTATGTCATAAGAGCTTATTTTGATATTGCCTACCAGATGCAGCACATCATGGCACAAAAGCCAGAGCGAGAAAATCATCCTTTTGCAAAAATCATCCTTTTTCATGCTTTTATTTATGCTCTCATTTCAAATGGTTTTCATGATAGATTAGATGGGTTTGCGTGTCTTTTAGGGTTTTGTGGTTACCAAGATATGTTTTTCATACCTTTTTTCTGGTCTTACATTTGCAAACCCTCCTGACCAACTGCACAGCTTGGCTTACCACCTGCGCATATTGGCTTACCACCTACGCAGATTAGCTTACCACCTGTGTAGGTGGTCATCCCACCCATGCTTGTTGCACAAGTGGGAATGTGACCTATGCAGGTGGCACATGTGGACACCCGCAGACCCTGTTTGACCCTCTTTTGACCCCTAAAACTACCTAGAAAAGAATGTAAACCTAGAAATCACTGAGGGGCTCAGATGTACTCACCTCGAGTCCCGCATCGGTCGGTCGTCGGTAGCTGCGCACTCATTCCCCATGTTGATTCTCCTCTAGAACTCGATCCATCCTCCTTGCTCCAGAGCTCGATTCTTCCAAATGTGAGAGTGAAAATGAGCTCCAAAACCCTCTCCAAGTCCTTTTATAGCCTCTTGGTTGCCTAGATGGATGTGCAACCCTTGCATTTTGTGTTGGTCGTGATGCTTTTTTCACTCTGCACCTCATATCTTTTGTGTTTGACCTCTGATTTTTTATCTAATCATTGATGTGGATCTGTCTTGTCATTGTCGACAAATCGACCTATCATTTGCATTTTTTGGATGATTTATTGAGGGGGCACCTATGTATCCTTCTATCACTGGGGCATGTTTTAATGCTATTTTTCTTCAGGATTCTTTGACATAACGCTCATAATCGCATTATATCAAAGAGGTGGAAAATGTAGACACCTAAAAATGGTTGAAGCCTGCTAGTCTACATGTTTTAAGATTTTTAGCATTACAATTGAAACGTTGTTTGTGACCTAATTGTTCCTCTATGTTGTGCATATGATCTTTATTATATGACAACATTGTGTCTTTCGTGAATGATTGAATATTGCAAAATTGTTCAATTAATTACTAACATTTCTACTCTCTTTATCAAATCGATCATTTTCCTAATCAATTTCGATCAACCCTAAACTGATCCTATTTGATCTTAAACCAATCCTAGTCGATCCTAAACCATTCCAAATCTTCCTAAATCAATTCAAACTCATTCTATTCTATTCCTAATCAATTTCAGAATCATTTGGACTCATTCCAACCATTCTGGGGCATTTTCCAAGATCATCGATGCCTAATTAACCCAATTTCCAAACCAATCAAAACCCTATTCCAAAGTTGATCAATCTTGTCATCATTCTAGGAGCATTGTCCAAGTTCATCGATGCTTCATATCCCCTTAATCATCTATTTGATAACATTCTCAAAGTTTCATCGGTGTTATTGTTATCAATCTATCAATATCAATTCAATTGTGTTGTCCATGTTGGTCAATAGTATTTCTGATTAGCATTATTTTGGGAACATTGTCTAAGTTCATCGATGTTTCCCCATTCCTATTTCAATCCTATGATGCCATCAAAGTTCCTTGGCACTTTTCAATCATTCCAAACATCATTATGCGGGCGCATTGTCAAAGCTCATTGATGCCTTGTGATTTTCCCAAACTATTCCAGAACCCTCAAAATTGATCCTAATCCTTATCAATATCATCAAAATCATTTTAATTCGACATTAACACCTTCAATTCACTAATTTCCCCCCTTGGGATGAATAACCCATAGTTTATCCCTATGTCCTAATTTAATAAATAAATTGACTTTATTTATTCCCTTTTTCCTAAGTCTTCACAATTAATTAATGAATTGCATAATTCCAATTTATGGGATTTTGTAATTTCATAAATACTAATTTAGATTTGTGAGAAATATTGATTTATTAATTAAATTAAAATTCTCCTAATATCGCCTGATTGTCATATCCCTTAATTGAGGATTTACATCCCTATTAAGGTGCTTCTTCAATATCTTCAATATCTCCTTATTAATTTTCCCCCATATCATGCTTCCAAATACTCCTACCTTCTTTTCCCTCCATTGTGCATTTGATTTATGCACTCTAATTCACCTAACTGCTTCTCATTTTCTATAAATTGAGATGCTTTCCTCTCTTTCAATTTTAAGAACCATTGTCTCCTAGTATTCTCTTATCAACTCGTGCTTTCAAAGTTCTTTGTGCAATCTTGTTATTGTGAAAGAGCCACATAATCTATCTCATGGAGAAGAAATGAGGACATGGGAGCTACATTTGAAGGGATTTTGAGTGTTTTCATGCTTTTGTTTATGCTCTCATTTCAAATAATTTTCATGATAGATTAGAAGGGTGTGCATGTCTTTTAGGGTTTTGTGGTTACCTAGATATGCTTTTCATGCCTTTTTCTGGTCTTACACCACCATCATATATTTTCAAACTAAAAAACTTGTTTTTATCTCCAGTCATATGATGTGAACAACCACTATCTATTACCCATCCAAATTTATTTTCAACACGAGATACTATGGCTTTTTCTTCATGTATAGGTTCATCATCCTTAATAGAAATAAATCCAATCTCATCATAGTCAACAACATCATCATCAAAAACACCTTCACTAGCATAGTAACATTCCTTGTCTTTTGGATACTTTGATTTGTAAAACTTGGGTTTATGTTTTGGAACCCTTATAGGACATCGAGATGCAAAATGACCTATCTTGTTGCATGAATAACATTTCAAAGGTAACTTGCCTTAGAATTTATCCTTACCTCTCTTTTCTCTTCTAGCGATCAAGGCTACCACTTCATCTAGCTTTCTTTCTTCTTCCTGTATATGTTCCCATTCATCAACATAGTCTCCAAGTTCTTCTCTCAAGTCACTATTGCTAGTGCTTTCAATTACAAATAAGGTCTTTTTGTTTCTATGCACAGTCGCCTTGAATGTTGACTCAACTTTTGGTAGAGAATCTCCCAGTTTCGTGGCCTCAAAAATAGTTATCTTTCCAATCAACATCTCTCTACTGAAGTTCGTTGTCAAAGGTATAATCTCCTTTATAGCTTGAACTTTAGTTCTATATGCAGGTGTCAGAGATCTGAGAATCTTTACAATCACTTCTTCCTCATTGTAAGTACCTCCAGAGTTCCTAATGCCAGTAACCTCTTTAGTAATTCTCTTTGCATATGCTCTAATATTCTCATCATCTTTCATTTTCAGTGATTCCATCTTTGTCTTCCAATTTTGTAGCTTTGCCTGTTTTGTAAACTTATCTCCTTCATACAGTGCTTCCAATCTTTTCCAAATTTCATGTGCACAATATAAGTCTTTTACGTCTATGAATTCACCTTCAGAAAGTGCATTGATCAATGATTCCCTTGTGACCATGTTACATGAAAATAGTCTTTTCATCTTCAGTAGCTTTATCCAATTCATCCTCAGTCTTTATCTTTTCCTTCCTTTTTGTGATCATCTAGTAGTTGATTCCCAAACATAGAAAATGTGTTCTCATCTTGTTCTTCCAACTGTCAAATTTTTTAGGATCAAATTTTAGACTATCCTTCCTGTAGTAAGTCATCTTCAGGATCACCGCAAGTTATTAAGCTTTCTCTCTAAGGACCAGCATCTCTCATACCAATTGTTAGGAATAACAGTCCACAAGTACAATTGAGAGGGGGTTGAATCACTTGTGAGACATATTATTAAACTTTAAACTTTATAAACCAAAACTTCAATTCAAATGATAACACAGTAAATTCCAACACAATAACACAATCCTTTGTTGTCAAGGAAACCTTGTTAGAGGTAAAACCCTAGTGGGAATTAGCACCCACAAATGATGTATTGAGAGTATAGTATCCATGTTAAAAGATTTAGCCTTGTTAAGAGCTTATTACAATATTACAGTACACAGTTCCTATTAAAGGACAGACCTTGTTAGGAGTCAAGAGTAGCAATGGGCTCACTGCCTAGGCACACTACCCAAAGAAGGTTAAAGCCACCCTTAAGGATTTACAATTTGAACAAGTGTATACAAGAAATATACAATCCAATGAACTATCTGATAGAAACTATCTTTTCTTGGTCAGTTCCAATGAAGTACTATAATCACAAAATCTTCTCTACATCCAACAGCCAATCAAGCTTCACAGCTTCCACACTTCTCTATCTTTCCAATTACCTTCTCATTTTTCCTCCATATTTTCAAAAGAAAATATCTCTCATATATACCCTATTAAAATAATTGATTAGGTTGGCCAATTAAGCTTTCCCAATATTCAAATAATTATTTAACCCCTTGCTAAGATACACGTGGTACCTAAAACAAGTAAACATCAATTACAATACATCAAATATAATCCAAGATCCACAATCCACGCTCACAATCCACAATGCATGTTACATCTCTGAAGTCAGCCCCAAATAGGTCTCCTCCACAATACACATCATAGTTGATGTCACCTACAATCACATGACTTGCGATCAACAAAAAACATTCCTCAATATGCCTTCTCTCATCTCTTAAGCTCGCATAACCTGAATCATCACTGCTTGTAAGATATCCCCAAAACACAGAGACTCACTCTGTCAAGCATCACTGTCACAGTCCATAAACCAGTCTTCACTAAAACATCTTTAACAACTCCAATATGCAATATTAATCCTAACGACCTTAGAAATAAGATCATCACACATCCTTCTACATATCCTCATCTTTGCTCATTCTAATTCATCCATACAGTATCTATACAATTTTGTCCTTCATCATACAATAGTAATAACCAGTATATTCTCTCCACAGAAACATATGTTGACATCAGTGACAAAACATGAATGCCAACAACATCATTAGTACCCAATTCGAATATCATCCAACAAATAGCTCTCAGGAGGAGCAACCACCATAGCATCTATGGGGTTGGACAATTTTCCCCATAAGCAAGTCCATTGAAGTCCTGAGAAGAGATTACATTTGGAGAGACAAGATCGTCAATATTCAAATGATCACAAGTAGCATGTTTCCACCAAGAATAAGAGTTCTTTTGGTTCCTCCTTGAATAATTCAAGACCAAATGCAAGTACCAAAATAGTTAATGTAGTGAAAAGGGACGTCGTCATAATCCAATGGTTGAGTTCAAGGCATGTCCCAAACCACCAACACCATATCTCCTTGAAGAGGTATGGAGAGATTAATGTCCACGAAAAAAAGAATATAAGTAGAGTCACCCATGAACGATGTTGATAGATAAAATTTCAAGAAAGGGCCAATATATTTTCTAAAAGCTTTTTAACTTGAGTATTCTCCTAGAATTGGAGGGGGAGATTTGGAAGCCTCGCCCATATTGGATTCCAAGAGGTTTAGTGATGGGATTGAAGGGTTTAGTCTAAGGGTTAAGGAAAAGATAATTTTATCCTTAACCCCACAACTTCCCAAAATCAAGTTCTTATCCTGTTAGAAGCAAAAGAAGAAATGAAGAAACCTTTAGTGCGAGAGAAACTTTTGATCTTACCTATCTCAAGGGGCCACCAAGAATCTAAAATCTAACTATGGATTTGTATAAGAGAAGGACAAAGACCAAATAATCTGCAAACCAAAGTCCCATGAAGATAGAAGTCATCACTCTCCACCACATCCTTGTTGAACATTTGATATACTGAGAGGGGGGTGAATCATTATATTCTTAAAAAATTCAATGCCTCTAAATATCCATCTATATAATATAATTGAGAACTAAAATTAAATGAAAACATGAAGAAAAAAGTACAACACATAACACTAGTATTTTTATGTGGAAGCCCCAAATTGGGTAAAACCACAGACAAGATTAACTCTCAATATATTATAACTGATTATGAGATATCATAGTGTCTCACTATCAGAGAGATCACTTCCCTAATAAGGCTCATTGTCCAGATGTACAAAATGAATTGTTATAATTGCATCTCATATATGCATGAAGTAGAGTTCCAATGAAGTTCAAAAATAAAGCTTACACACTTCATTAACCCTTTTTCGGTGTTCAATATTTCAAATTATATTTGTATATCCATTTTTTGTCAAATGATGTGTGATATGTACATATATATTGATCCATGTATACAATATGTCATTTCATAATTTGTCCCAAGTTTAATTTGGCACCAAGAATGTTTCCACACGTTATCTTCACAAGTTTCTTGACCAAGTCGGCCCAAAAAGAAAAAATATCTCTACAAAAATTGACTCTATATGATTTACCACTTTCTTATCCTTCTCCCAAAAATGTAGATCCGCAAACATTCATATGACAAGGTGCAGTCACAAACAAGATTACTTGTCATGTTTCTAGAAAACAAAGTGTTTTCCAAAATTAGCATTTTGGAGAAATTTCTTTACCACCAAAGATAGTACATGTAGTAGTACCCACTTCTCTGTCATAAAACTGTTACTAATATTGTGTAATCATATTTTTTTGTACGGAGGAATGCAAAACAAAACTTAGACCTGCTAGCTATCAAGTTTGTTGAAGGTGACATCAATGACAACATTCTAGTCATCTCTCCCTTTGTCATTGATGGTAACAAAAATTGGTTCCATGTCACCAAAACTTAATCTCAAAAAATGCTCCCCCTTTGAAATCAATAGAAAAGGGTGCCAAAAACTAAAACTTTTTTATTGAACATAAAGAAAAAAAAATGGAGTAGAACACTCCCTAATAACAAAAAAAGAAAAAATTGTCTGAGCAAGAAGCTGAGAAATACATACTCAAGGAAACATGTATCAACCAGAAGTGGTTGAAATTTTAATCTTCTATAGCTGAGTGTTCCATTTGTCATTTCTTCTATCCTAGGCATGTACTAAAATCTCCATACAAATGTTATGAATCTCAAGTAACTTTAGAATATTTTGTCCATCCTCAACAAATGAAAGCACCAGATCAGGTAAGTTTACTTGTGCCAAGAGAAGAGCACAGGAAAAAAAATGATACATTTTTACTCATTAAATCTCTAAGGTTCCCAAGTGGTAGGATAATATTGTCTGGTTGTTGTTGAATCTCAAAGTATTTCTTATGCAACTCTTCTACTCCTGATTTGACAGTTTCTTACAGATCTTGTTCTGAATCATAACCATGGAGGTATGAAAACATATGAGAGTCAATTGATTCAATTTATTTTCTTGTGTTTTTGGTGGCTTGTGGCCATAGAAAGCTGAAGCGATAAAATGCACAAGCCTCCTTGAGGAAATCTTTGCATTTGGAATTTATCTCAAGGAAAAAAAATTGTGCACTGGCACACCGTTCCTTCATCATAGACAACCTTGTTTTCTTTTTCTTTTTCTAACTCTTTTTCCATAACATATTTGAGGCTTGAGGAATAGGATTTGAAAGCCTACATTAAATTCCTAAAATGATTAGCAGTAGATATGGAGCGATCAATGAAACTACCCGGAGTGGTATTGTATAGTATTTTAATCGTTTCTTCTATCAGTTTGTAAATTTTTTATTTATCATCAATCAATTTTTTCTTTGTAGAAGAAATAAATGCATCACCTAGATAGAATTTTTGTATGGGATCCATTTTACTTAAATCAAATAGAGCTATAGATTTTGTTACCATTTGGAAACTCGTATGTATGTTTAGCCGATAGGCTTTATATGGGGAGAAACATATGACCGGAAATGTGTCTCACGCACATTACCGGTACCGGGAAAGAGAACAAATTGGAATGTTTTTGGACAGGATATATTAATTATCACCGTATCTCTAGAAATTGTACACTTTTGCCGAAATCGCTTTCACCAACCGATTTTGAGCTACGCCACAGTATTTAGCGGGCATCTGCATGTTATTGTACGAGGGATCTATTCCAGAATGCAGGCAATCGACTATGGAACCTACTGTAAGAAGACCAATAGGAATTCATGCTCAACCGAGTGAAAGCCTCCATTCCCAAGGCTTGATTTTATCTGTTCCATAATTCACCAAGTTTGCAAAAAGAATTCATATGGTAATATTCAATTGGAAGAGAATATTGAGACCTATGATTCTGGTGGGAGCAATCTCTGATAGGAAAAGAGGAATGGTTTGCATCATTAAATTTAATTCCCATCAATTTATCTCAATTCAGTGCATAATTTCAGGCAATAAAGAGTAATTGGGTAAATAAGGCTCTGCAATTAAGCACCCGTCAATTAATTTTAATTCAGTGCATGATTTCAGGTAAATACAATTAGCAGAGTATATTGATTGCAAATTCTACGCCTGAAAACAAACATCGCTCATTCAATGGGGGAAATGATAATCTTTCCTCTCGCTCGATCGCTCTCCAAGTATTTGAATGCCTCAACAACGTCACTAAACGAATATGGGCTCTTTGGATCGATTACAGCCTTCAGTTTGCTGCTCTCAATGTACTCGCGAAGCCTTTCCAGATTTCTGCCTTTGGGTTTCACAGTCACGTTCACTGCTCTCGGATGCGAGGGAAATGATGCAATGTCCTATTCCCCCCCTCCTTTGCAACCACATGAGATTTGAACGACTCTCCTGTAACCAAAACACATTAAATTTCAAAACCCTTTCTTCAAAAATCTCTCCAATTCATCCAAACATAAACTCACCTATGGTGTCGAAAACAAAATCAAATTACAAATCCATACTCCTCGTAAAACCACGCCTTCACCATTTTTTATTCACAACAGCAGATTGTCTTTCGTTTCTATTATTGAACAGCTGATCTCTTTAGAATGGTATGAAAAGCAATATCTAAGGCTATTCGAATGTTCTTCCAATCATCTGTCCGGCACTCACGATGCACATTTGACCGCATCGATTAATTAATGGCAATTCAAAATATTTATCTGATGTTGAGTTTTTATTAATTAGTAAATATAAATAAATGTTGATTTTGACTTTAGAATAGATATTGTAATGATATCATATTCACGATATAATATCATTGGCTATGCTTGCGGCCCCACATGTTCACATTTTAATTCAACTTGAGTAGATTTCATTTATTTTGGAAGGAATCACTTCTTCCGAGGCTTTAGGAAGGTATTTTTATCAAGGCGAACCTGAATGCTACCATAATCTAGCATTTGCATCAAGTGTTGACCCTAAATTAAGATTCCAACAAACTAGATATAATTGCGTTGCCCATCATAACCATCATTATGTTCTCATATGAAATTTATCAATCAATTTATTTTATATAATTTATAAATAAATAATTTAAACTGTTATAAGTCTTGAAAAAATTTAACTGAAATAAATAAATCTATTATAAATTATTCTTGATTATTTGACCATTGACAACTCTTGTTACTAGGCAATATAATATAGTTGCTAATTTGGATTTAGAAATATCTGTCGCCCCAGAATAGATCGAAATTTTTTCTCTTACACCAAAAATAGGCAAATTCCTTTCTAATTCTCCAAATGTGACAAATTGTAAAACTTTTCATCATAAAAAAAGTGTCTACCTGGTTAGAAAATCCAACTCCACATCCAAGCATAATTCTGCTATAAGCATGGTCAGCCTCCGACCCCATAATCTATCAGACCAGCCAGATACAGATTTGAAGTAAACAATTGAAGCCCCTGGTTGTCATATTTACAGTATGGATCATTGTCTTTGATCTCATTCTTGTTGCGATACACATCGGGAAAAAATTTCTCAAGAAAATCATTTATAGATGTCACTCTACCTACAAATTAAACAACAGTGAGTCTCCCTACTAAAAAGTGCCAATATTTCCATCAGATTGACACAAATCATGGTTCAAGTTATGTCTAATATATTAACTTGTATACTTTTCTATCGGCTAATCCTTGCACCTCATTTTGGTGCAAGCGCTAGTAAATAGATCATCTAAGGGGTTTTTGGAAGTACCAGATAGAGTACTAGACACTGATTCATATTTATATTTTTCCTTCTTCTCGACCCTTGTTTCCTCTTCATCTTTTATTTCATCTTTCTCATCTGTGCATGGTTTGTCTCCTTCTTTCTTTTCTTCTTCAAGAAGAACAGACTCAGTTGTATTTTTTTGTTGTCTAATCCACATTCTGTGATAGAATTTATGTGGTGTGTTCTAGGGAATTATTTTGTGCTTCTTCTTTAAATACCTCATTTGAAATTAGGGAAGGATTATCTAGAGGAGTGAGTGAAGTATCACCCATACCAATCTCTAATGTTCCTAATTTAGTTTGATGTTTGTCTAGAGGAAATTGTGATGTAGTTTCTTTTGATGTCTCCTCGATAGACAACATTCCAAGATTCTTATCCATGTTCTGGAGGGACGCAATAGTTTCATTCTTGAATATTTTCATAAAATTTATCCTCCTTGTACAATATTATATCCTTTCTTCTTTTTAATCCAGCTTCATTTAGGAATATATGTCTCAAAGTAGCTTTATCAACATCTGATAAGGTAGCTCTAACTATTCTCAGTGAAAATTATCCAATTTTCTTTTCATTTCCTGATGCATCATGCACTATTTGGCCCAACATATTCCATGTTACTCCAAATGAGCTTTGAATGTTGTCATTAGTATTCAAGCACTCAAACTAACAGTCGGTAACAGAGTCACAGACAGACTAGTTGGTATGATCATCGAAGTGCAGAGTTAACCGAGTGCACTGATCACGCGCAGAGTTAACCGAGTGCAGTGATCACAGAGCAGATGGAGTTTACCGAGAAGTAGTGTACAGCGAGCACACATTTTACACCAAGATACACAAGGAACATCGAGCACTGAGAGACAGTATTTACCGAGTAAACCAACGGTCACATAAAAGTTTGTATTGGCACATCAATCTAGGTAACAAATTTTTGCCAAGCTGGATAACGGTTTACACAGATCAAGGAGAACATTAATTATGGATACACACATTAATTATTTATATCTCCTATGTTTAGATGATCAAGGTAAATGTTGTACACCATTGATCTTAGGTTATTCTAAGATATTGTAAAACCCTAATTAGCTCAAGGAGTTTTATATATGCAATGTTAAGATGTCATTTGTAATGTATGATGATCAAGTAATGATCAAGTAGCCACCATACTATGGACATCAGAGATCATACAAGGGTTTTAGGACAAGGACTACATTGCAGCATTCAATTTTGAGAACAAAGGCAAGGCTACCAAGCAGTACATAAGGTATTATCATTCATAGTAAGGTGATAAATTTCATTGCACTTAAAGGATCTGTATCCACAATATAGAGATTATAATTTGTTCAGATCAAACAACTTTGTTACGCTCTGATACCAATTGTTGGAATAATAGAAAGGTGTGTACTAAGAGGGGAGGGGTGAATCAGTACCCTTAAAAACTTTCAAACAAATCTTTGTAATCAAATATTTTGTTATAACCAGCTGAGTAGATTGCATTCACCAAACATGTAATGTCATTGTTGAAATGTAAATGCATGTAATGTAAACAATAAAACATACATGAAAATTAAGTACACATGACATTAGTATTTTGGTATCGTAGAAAACCCCTATTAGAAGGTAAAAAATGCGGTGGGGATGAGACCCACAAAACTTCAAACTGCAGTAAATAAAGTAGCTTATTAAAGCTTATAAAGATCGATCACTTCTGGTGACCTTACCCTATTAGGAGTAACAATAATATTGATTAGATTCAGTACAAGGTTACTGAGAAGATCATCCAAGTAGTGGCAGTAAACAAGGTAACTCTGTCATAATTTCTAAAAGGAATAGAAACTATTATTACTAAAGCCCTTACAACTCTATAGAAGTTATGCACTTTAGATCACTTCACTACCAAACTTCATGAAAAGATGAAGAAATTAGATGAAGATCTAAAAGATAGTCCAAATAGTCTTTCAACCAAGAAACATGCATTGCAGATGCATTACACCAAGGTTCTACAAACACAGCGGTTGAGACTAGATTTCAAGAAGGAAGAGGACAAAATCAGAGAACAGGTAACCGAGCTACAGGCTATGTTACTACCGCATTTAATTATGATGCAAAAGCATGTGAAAATAGAAAAGAACTTGATTGCCACCCCAGAGTTATCAGTTATCAAGAGCATATATGATATGCATTCTCAACTGAACGTAGAGTAGATAACCCTCTAGCATCTCAAGGAGGAATGGGAGAAGTTATTGGAAAATCTCCAGAAGACCCATCCTAACATTTTTGACAAGTTGTAAGTTTATTATTTTTGTCATTAATTTCAAAAAGGGGGGAAACATAGGTATATAGGGGGAGACATGTATACATACCGAGCATGTACAAAGGGGGAGTCACTATGTATAGTAACTATGTATAAGTTGTTGTGTGTATACTACATCTACATATTCAAGTTTTTGATATTAATGCCAAAGGGGGAGAATGTTACTCCAAATGAGATTTGAAGGTTTTCATTCGTATTCAAGCACTCAAACTAAAAATTGGTAACAGAGTCACAAACAGACTAGTCGGTATGATCACCAAAGTGTAGATTTAACCGAGTGCACTGATCACGCGTAGAGTTAACCGAGTGCAATGATCACCAAGTAGACAGACTTTACCAAGTAGAAGTGTACACCGAGCACATAGTTTACACCAAGATACACATGGAACATCGAGCACTGAGAGACAGTATTTACCGAGTAAACTAGTGGTCACATAAAATTTTGTACTAGCACATCAATCTAGGTAACAACTTTTTGTTGAGCTAGATAACAGTTTACAGAGATCGAGGAGAACATTAATTACGGATACACACATTAATTGTTTATATCTCCTATGTTTAGATGATCAAGGTAAATGTTGTACACCATTGATCTTAGGT
This sequence comes from Thuja plicata, assembly GCA_018584345.1. Taxonomy (NCBI): domain Eukaryota; kingdom Viridiplantae; phylum Streptophyta; class Pinopsida; order Cupressales; family Cupressaceae; genus Thuja; species Thuja plicata. The sequence goes on from MU223742.1 coordinate 5,687,549, forward strand.
TATTCTAAGATATTGTAAAACCCTAATTAGGTCAAAGATTTTTATATATGAAATCTTAAGATGTCATTTGTAATGCATGATGATCAAGTATTGATCAAGTCACCGCAATACTGTTAGAGTAGTCTTATATTAGCTAATAATTAAATCACTTAATTATTAGTCTATTATACTCTAGGCTTAAGTTTCACTTAGGCAGCGCTTTATAATTCTTTAGGGTTTTAGCCTTTCGGGTTTCGGTATCCTTTATAAGGATTCACCGCTTTGTATTTCATAAGGAGATAGTAATCATTTCATTGTTGATAATATAGAAGTTATTTCTTTCAACATGTTTTTCCTGTCTCTGGCCTTTTGGCCGCCATAGCTCTGTTCTTCTGTCTTTGTCTTTGCTTTTTCTTTGTAACAGTTATGCATGCAGGTGATCTTGGGAGATTTGTCTTCATCAAATCTAACATGGTATCAGAGCTCTCCTGTTGTTTGTTGTTTGGTCTTCGTTGAAGCACAGAGGGTTTCAGAGGTTTTTCTGGCATCTTTCAGTGATTCTGGGGGGTCTTTATTTTTTGGGGCACTTTGGACCAAAACCGACCTCACGGTTGCGTCTAGAAGGCCCAAAAACCCCAGAATCCATATAAGACTCATCCATTTTGGACACTGGGGCGTCTGGAGAAAATTTGTTGGCCTCCTAAGGGCCGTACGGACACGGTTTAAGAGAAAAAATATCAAAAATGTGTTTTTTATGCATTTTTTAAATGCATGCAGTGTAAAATCAAATGCACCGCCGGCGCACCACCGCCGGCAGCCACCGCCCAGCAGCTCTGCGGCCCCCCGCCTCTTCTCCACCGCTCCGCCTCAGCGGCGCCCCCGCCGCCCGGTCTACCGCCCTCCGCTATCCTCCGCTGTGCCCCCGCGGCCCCGTCGCTCAGCAGAACCCGCCGCTCCGCCCGGAGCCCTCAGCTCCGCCTGTTCGCGCTGCCCAATCAGCTTTAGCCCCCCCGGTCCTATTTCACAGAGCAGCCGGTCATATGGCGACCAGGGGCTGCGGCCCAGCCCTCGGCGCGCGCCATGCGCCCGGGGGCCCAAATTTTTTAGCCCCTGGGGCTCATTTTTGAGCTTTTTTGGTTTTTTGGAGGTACCTGGGCCTTTTTTGCGATATCTTGAGCATACGGGGGTATTTTTGCGACTTCCATATACCGTCAGAAAGCTCTTTCTGAGCACTTTCCGATGATGGGGGTTAGGTTTTTGGGTCCTACTATTTTGACAATATTTTTTTCTGTTGAAATCTGATGTCTTTCTTTGCCTTCCGGGAGTCATATCTGGCTCATCCAGACTCCATTTTTGGCAAACAAGATATCGTCAGAAAGCTGGTTCAGTGTACTATGCAGTTGTAGGGGTCTTTTTTCTAGATTCTTCTCCAAGTTTTCTCTCCTCCGAGTTTGGAAGTTTATGCACTCTGGTGGATTGCTTGGGTTTACAGGTCCTGGGATCTCTTCTACTGTACTTCTGGTTCACTCTTCTTTTTGACTTCTGAGCTTGTCTGCTCCTTTTGATGCATTTTTGTTCTGTAAACGCACTAAGATAAAGTGCCTACTTTTTCATTTATGGGATCTTGTACTCCTTGTTCAGTTTTTGTACTCGCACTCTGTTATAAAGTGCCATGGGGGGTTATGATGTTTTTGCCGCTTTAGGTGCATCCACCTTTGTCAAGTGAGTGTACCTTCCATGACATTAGCCCATGCTGTGTGTCGATGACACCACCCTTTATCCTGTGTGTGTCCTTCTGTTGCACTGTTGGTGTTCCTGGTTTTTCTTCTGCAAATGTTTCTGGCATTGCATTTCAGTGTTCCTGTCACCTCTCCCAGTTCAGCATTATGGGGGGGTTCACCTGTTGGTTCTATTGCTTCGTGGTTCGATTGATCAGCTCTTCAGACATTGTCTTCTCTACCTGGTCATGCACTTCAGTGGGGGTTCCAGCAATCTCTTCTGACAGAGTTTGTAGCTTCATGCTTCGGAGATGGTTCTTGCTCATTCTGTGGATTTGCATTTGTGAAATCTTATCTGGGACACCTTTTTCCTCTCTTGTTTTGGGTACCTAATCAGGCCTAGTTACCGGGACCCATCTTTCCTGCTTTCTGTAGTAGTTTAGCTATTTTGCTTCTCCCTAAGTTACACTTAAGGGGGGGTGTTAGAGTAGTCTTATATTAGCTAATAATTAAATCACTTAATTATTAGTCTATTATACTCTAGGCTTAAGTTTCACTTAGGTGGCGCTTTATAATTCTTTAGGGTTTTAGCCTTTAGGGTTTCGGTATCCTTTATAAGGATTCACCACTTTGTATTTCATAAGGAGATAGTAATCATTTCATTGTTGATAATATAGAAGTTATTTCTTTCAACATGTTTTTCCTGTCTCTGGCCTTTTGGCCGCCATACCTCTGTTCTTCTGTCTTTGTCTTTGCTTCTTCTTTGTAACAGTTATGCATGCAGGTGATCTTGGGAGATTTGTCTTCATCAAATCTAACAAATACTACGGACATCAAAGATCAGACAAGGGTTTTAGGACAAGGACTACATTACAACATTCAGTTTTCAGAATAGATGCAAGGCTACCGATTAGTACAGAAGATATTATCATTCACCGTAAGGTGATAAATTTCATTGCACTTAAAGGATATGTATCCACAATATAGATATTGTAATTTGTTCAAATCACGCAACTTTGTTACTCTCTGAAAATTATAACAATCCTAAAATCTCCTAACAGGGTATACTTAATCGTCTTTGTATAAATCTCTTAATAGAGTGCACACATACATTATGTTGTTAAATCCTCACACAAGGTAGATCTAAACTATCTCATTGTTACTCCTAACAGGGTAAGGTCACGAGAAGTGATCAATCTTTGTAAGCTTTAACAGGCTACTTTATTTACTGCAATAGTGAAGTTTAGTGGGTCTCATCCCCACCACAGTTTTTACCTTCTAAAAGGGGTTTTCTGCGATACCAAAATACTAGTGTCATATGTACTTAAGTTTCATGTATGTTTTATTTTTTATATTACATGCATTTACATTTCAGTAGTGACATTACGTGTTTGGTGAATGCAATCTACTAAGCTAGTTATAACAGAATATTTGATTACAAAGATTTGTTTGAAATTTTTTAAGGGTATTTATTCACCCCTCCCCTCTCAGTACACACCTTGGCATTATTCCAACAATTCCAAACATTCTCTAGAATGACTTGTTTCAAGTCACCTGGGTATGCATCCAAAATTACAAAATCCTTTGTGAAGGCTTTAACGATAATTTCTTTGTCAATCTCATCAGATCTATCACACATCTCACCAGCATATTTCAATGTTCCTTCTTGTGACATTTGAGAAGCCTCTTTGAAGCTTTCTTGACTTCTTCCCTTACCAGAGTGTCAGATTTTTCTTTAAATTTATCTTATGATTCCTCATCTAAGGATTCAATGATAAGAGTCCTAGACCATTTTCTCTTTCAAATCAATTGTGCTTCTTCTTCCTTTTCAAACTTAGACCCTTGTGTTTCAAGTTTTTATAGTTCTTATTTAGTTATCTTTCTCCGTGTGGTTATGTATTTGATTTTCCTATGGGAAGAAGAGGAGGTAGTTTCCTTCCTCTTAATAGATTTCTCTGCAACTTTTAGTGGGGATTTCTCCTTAACAAGAGTAGAGTTTCTTCTTTCTATTTTTTATTATGCTTTTATTCTTGTTTATGTAGTTGTGGAGGGCGTAGGAATTACAAGTGTAGAGGTGGTCCTTCCAGACCTCCTAGTAGAGATAGGGATACCATATTCCCTTTTTTCTTCATCAATTTCTTCTTGTAATAGGCCAACCGCTCTGGCAGATTTCTCAACTAACTTTTGAACCTTTTTATTTATCTCAGGTTGCATTAGTTCCTTGTGCACTTACAGGCTCTTCTCTCCATATGTCCCTATTCATTCTTTTGTTGTATCTATATAACTTCTCAATAGTTGTTCTACCAAACTATCCAAGATGTTGTTGGAGATTTGATTCTGAACAATTGATTGATTGTATGTTTGTCATTGATGACAACATATAATACACAGTAGTACTTCTATATGTACTTATCAATATGATGACATGAAGACCAGCGTGGATAGATACATGTTGTTGACATGTTTACTATGCTATGTTCATACACGCAGACCCAGATATGAAGTTTCAGTTAAGATATGTAATTATGTTATTGACGGTTACAGTTCTGGAGGAATAACAGTTTAAGGCCGACATATTTAATGCGTGGATCGAGTTGAACCTAATTTCAGGATATGCATGTGTATATTCATGATGAGTTATGAGTTGTTGATATTAATCTAAATGCGCCAAACATGTTTCAAGAAGATTGCAAAGTTATGGTTAAATTGATGAGCCGACTCAGTGAAGCGACACGTCTATTCAGTTATTACTTGCGCAGTTGTAATTATGCTTGCGCGCTTAGTAGAGCCGACAAGGATGTTAAGAACAGTCATCCTACAGGTCCCATGATCTCATACTTGGTGTATGTACTTATAGAAGGCCATTTGTGATAAGAAGATTTGTGAAAGCCAGAGATTAGAAAAGTAGAGCAGAGTGTTAAAGAAGCAGAGCTACATTTATCATATGTTGATAATATAGATATTGAAGTTGAAGCTTTCAGAATACAGAGAAGATTTTTGTAGTGCTTTACAAGAGGTTAAAGCATCGGCACACAAAAGGAACTGATCAGACAAGCAGTGTCACAAACAGCAGTTCACCTTGTTGATACAGTGTGTATCAAATAACTAGAAGGTTGTAGCCTTCACCACTTGGACAGTGATTCCTCCACCCCTAACAGGGTTATTGTAAAAGACTCCTAATAGGGTCCGACCCTTAACTAGGTCACTATACTACTGCATTGTAATGTGCACCTCCTAACAGGGTTGGAAGATCTTTTAACAAGGATCACTATAAACAGTATAGTTCTTTGTGGGTACTAATTCCCACCGGGGTTTTTACCATTTGGTTTCCTCATAACCAAATTGATGTGTTGTGTAAAGTGTTATCTGTATGTACATTTACTTTGTATCAATCTATATTAATAAGTATAAGATAAAGATTTAAAATTGCAGATAACTGATTCACCCCCCCCCCCCCTCTTAGTT
>MU223742.1:5719760-5744423 GCA_018584345.1 Thuja plicata
ATCAGCTCTTCAGACACTTGTCTTCTCTACCTGATCATGCACTTCAGTGGGGGTTCCAGCAGTATCTTCTGACAGAGTTTTCAGACATGCTTCGGAGATGCTTCTTGCTCTCTTCTTGTTCCTCTCTCTGGGACATCTCTTTGCTTTATGTTTTGGGTACTTGATCAGGCCTAGTTGTCGGGACCCTTCTTTCCTGCTTTCTACAGTAGTTTAGCAGTTTTGCTTCTCCCTAAGTTACACTTAAGGGGGGGTGTTAGAGTAATTTAGCAATTGCTCTTTAGTGCTTAAGTTTCACTTAGGCAGTTTCTTTAGTCTTAGGAAAGTTTCTATTTCCTAGCAGTTTCCCCTTTAGGGTTTCGACATCCTTTATAAGGATTGTCCTCATTGTATTTCATAAGGAGTTTTGTAATCATTTTACATTGTTGAATATAGAAAATATTTTCTGTCAACATGTGTTTGCACTCTCTGGCCTATCGGCCACCATAGCTGATTCCTTCTCTCTTCTGTCTGTTTCATTCTGTGTAATAGTCTTTGCATGCAGGTGATCTTGGTTGATTGCGTTTTAGCAATTTCAACATAAATGACCAAAAGGATGATGGCATTGCCTACACTTTTGACATATAGGTTAGGATCTTAAGGATTTATCTGAAACCCATGTTCATCCCAATACCTATTAATCATTATGTACCATGCTCGGAGTGCCTACTTTAGGCCATAAAGAGCCTTTGTTAGTCAACATTCTTGATTCTCCTTTCTTGCAACTTGAAATTCATAAGGGTGAGTCATGTACACTTCTTTCTCTAAGTTGTCACTGGCGAAGGCACTCTTGACATCTATTTGATGGTAATTTTTAGGCAAAGGGTACTTTCATGGCCAAATCAAGTGGATGATGCTCATCTTTTCAATGGGAGAAAATGTCTCCTCATAATCAATACCTTCTCTATATGAGAATCCTTTACCCACCAATCTTGTTTTTTTAATTTTTCAAGTGTACCATCATATTTCTACTTGGTTGTACACACATTTGTAGTCAACAGGGTTATTCCCTGGTGGAAGATAAAAAAAGAACCCAAGTCCTATTCTTCATAAGACTTTGATGTTCAACTTTCATGGCTTGTTCGCATTTAGGTTTACCTTTGTGTCAGCAGAATCTTGAGGCTCATAAACACTTTGAATGTTAGCCACAAGAGAAAAATCAATTGTGTTATGTTTTCTCTTCCCTCTGGATGATCTTCCTTCAATCATTTCATCATCTCAAACATCACCAAAGAGTTTTTCCCACCATCTAGGTCTCTTTGAAGAAACCCCTCCATCCAAATCAACATGGCCATTATGACTTTGGTTGATGGTACTATATCATATGGATGTTGATCAAGTTGCTCCTAATGAAACTCATATGATATAGGTATTGGCACCTTTCTGAGAGATTTCACATGTTTAGAATCATTAAAGTGCCCCCTTTAAGTGCAACTAATGGAAGTTGGGCACCTAATATTTTAGCCTTCATAAGCTAATTATTGGAATTCTTGATGTCAGAAAAGAGCTGAAAAGGGTCATCTTCTTCATCAATCACCACATCCATGTTTAATGTCAAATAGTAATGTTCACATCAAGTAGAATGCAGGCTTTATGATTGTCATTGTACCCTAAGATCATCAACTTCTGACTCTTAAAGTCAAGGTTGTTTCCCTTGGCATCTAAAATCCAAACATAGACAATAGAACCAAAAACCTTATGATGGCTCATTCTTGGTTTCATCCCATAATGTGCTTCCTCTAAGGTCCTCACATTTAGTACTTGTGTTAGAAACATATTGAGAAGGTACATGACAATGTAAAATACCTCTACCCAAAAATTATTAGGAACACTTTTATTCTCCAAGATGCATTGGACCATCTTCAAAATTGAATGATTCCTCCTCTCAACTATGCCATTTTGTTGAGGTGTATAAAGTGTGATGAATTGGTGTTTTATATTGTATTTATTGCAGAAGTCAAAGAATGTGTTGGAACAAAACTCCACCCATTGTTAGATCTAATAGTTATGAATGCATATCTTGAATCTTTTTCAACCGATGACATGAACTTCTGAAATTCTTCAAATACTTCTTAAACTTTTTAGGAAAAATACCAACTTTTTCCAATTGTAATGATCTCCAAACAAAAAAATACCTAGCATAGGCGATTGATGATGTATTCATTAGTCCATGAACATATTGAAGGAACTTATGTGCTTTCCAAGCTCATCCTTTTGACATACATTTGCATGAACATATTGAACGAACTTATGTGCTTTCCAAGCCCATCTTTTTAAAATTGATTTGTGTGTTGCTTCCTTGCTTGGTAATCTCTGCAAACACCTTGTATTTTTTGTTGGATCTTGGATCAACCTCCAACTACATTCTCTCAAGCCAATTGAGAGAGAAAAGAAAGGATGAGATTCTCATAACACTGATGCCAAATACTACTAATAGAAAATGAACTCTTTACAACAAATGCATGCTCCTAAACCTTGCTAGTGTCAACAAGACAATACAAACCATGATATTTTATTCCTAGTGTGATGGTTTTCTTGTACTCCTTTTAAAGAATGGCACTTGTGTGCTAAAAGTAACGTCCAACTTGGGACAATGGTGCATAATCTTACACACTGAAAGTAGATTGAGCTCCATTATGAAAACGTAGTATCCATTGAGAAAAATAAGATATTTCCCTCCAAAGTTTTTTCAAAACATCACATTTGCCAACAACTATATTCTCCTCACAAACCACCAAAGATCACTGAATCTGACCAATTTATATACTCAATGAACCAATCCTTCTTCTGTGTAAAATGTCTAAATGCTCTGAATCGATGTCCTATGTAGAAGACTCAAAGCGATCAGTTATTTGTTTCATCATAAAAGTATAGAAGGCTAACTCATTCTACTCAAAATGCTTTGTGACATGGGCCTTTGGTGGAGCCCCTCTGGTTGAATTTTTTTATTGGCCAACCTCTTTCTGGAGTGCTTCTTCATGTGATCAACTTTTCCATAATAATGGCTTGTGATAGTCTTCTTTTGAGGTCACGTGCCTTTTCTCTTGTCCTTGGTTGTGAAGGCTTACGTACTCAATGAATAAATGTGATCATGTTCCAGTAATTTTTGCACAAATCATCAAACTACTAGTCAACAGTAGTAGACGTGATGTTGAGTGTTTCTATGAAATGCTCCTAAGACCGCAGTAAGCTTTTAAATATTATAACCAGTATAAAGTGCTAACTAATCACATATATCTTTGATCTTCATCAAATGATCCTACAAAGACATCTTGTCATCCATCATGATCAAGAACAACATATTTTTGAAGAAGGCCCTCCCTTTATCTGACACCTTGTGTAGATCTTGAAGGTGTTTGCAAATCTCTAAAGAAGATTTGTCTGAAGGAACGTTCACAGCATTTTATCTATGATAGATAGTTCAATGAGCATAACAACTTCATTACTATGCTTATTGAATTTATCTCAGTATTTACCAACAACCATTGGTCAGGTCTCAATCCCGAGGACGATCAGATCAAGGCCCCTACATTCAAAGATAGTGAGAATCTTTTATTTCCAAGTGTTGTAACTTTTTGTAGTGAACCTTGTACTACCTTCCGACATGATGTTGGTCAATGAAGCCAACCTTCTTGGAAGAAAAAAAGACAAAAAATGAGAAACTCGCTAAAAATGGAGAATTTTAGGAATTCTTTTCAAAACCCTAGTTCAGAATAGCACCCAATATTTTTGTAAAATAATTGTGAATAATTCACAAAATGATTTTGAAAATTTAAAAAAAATCCCTAGGCCACCTACATTTTTGAAAAAATGTGAAAATTTTATAAAAAGGACCATTTGTGGAAAAAAATCATTAAAAAGGCGAAAAATGGGATGCCATACACCTCATATGGAGGAAAAAATAATAATTTTAAAAAATAATTATCCAAAAAATGTAGATAATTGTGATTACAAATCACATCACTTCTTATTGAAAAACCCTCACATTTTATCAAAAATGTGTGCCAGAAAAAAGGAAGAATCCCCACCCTAAAAATAATTCTTGAGGAAATTGTCAAAAACTAAGAAGAAATCAAGTTGTATAGCTAGAGAAGATAGTCACACAACAAAAAGAAAGTCAAATTTATTGTCGCACGGCCATAGAAGGAAAAAAACAACACAAAATCACCAAAAATCCTTTGAAAGAAATGATGCACTCAAAAATCCAAGACAAGAATCATGATTCTCCTCTAAAAAGTAAATGATTTTTTTTTTTTTTAAAGTGACAATTTACAAGTAGAAAGAAACTCATGACTTTCAATCCACTAATTGGTCCAATTCACAATAGTAAATAAACCAACAATTTTGAGCTACAAATTTGTTGAAAAATTTTGTAAAAACTTGAAGGAATTAAATCGCAAGTTTTTCATCATTGGCTAATATATACAACAACATACAAATTTGTAGGTGCCCTTTTGATAAATTCTTTGCCACAAAACATGAACACATATTCACCGATCTAAAGGTCCTTCAAGATTGAGCTCTAATACTATATTACGAAAAAGTACTGAGATCTTTGGTATTAACAAAGGAGAGAAATTTTCCTTAAATAAGAGTTGCAAATGATTTACCACATAAGAATAAGATTGACAACTAAGAAAAGTAGATAAGAATTACAAGAATAAAGAATATTCTTAAAGTCTATCCTAGGAACTTAAGTGACCATTATTTTAAAATATTTTTTTATAGTTGTATTGATAAATTCATTTTTAAAGAAGGAACCAATAAAATGTTAGAAATGTGCTTTGCTTTACCATTTTCATTCTTGACTATAATAGTGTTGTTTTATTTAGTTTCATATGATTGATCATCTCCTAATACAATGGTGATGTTATTTTTTATCTAAATCAATAAACTTATCTTTTGATGTTATGTGCAAAAACCACCTAGAATCAATACAACACAAGTTGTTTTCTTTGAAATTTGTATTCAAGAAAGAAATGAACAAATTCTATTTATCTTCAAAATCTATTTATTTTTAACAATAGCATGTGAAGAATTTCTTATGCCAACATTCTTACTCATAATAAACAAACTTATTACAATGAAAATGTCAAATATTTCTTGTCTTTACTATTATTCTTGCTTCTTCCGCATCCTCTACATCTTTTGTTGTTACTTCCATTCTAGAATTATTACTTTCTTTCTTGAAAGGTACTACTAGATCCTTTTCTATGTTCGTTTTATGCAAATCATCTTTATATTCAATTTTGTAATAAATTTTCAAAAAAAATGTTTTTCCTTCCTCGTATTTCCTTTAGATGAAAATGTTTGCTCTAAATTTTCTATACTATTTTTTTGTCTTTCTTTAACAATTAATAAAATGCCACTTGAGTCATTAAATTTCATAGATGGAAAAGAAATGTGAAAACAACATTATCCTATTTTGGGATCAAACTTGTTATTTTTTCAAAGCATGTTGATTATTTATATTTTTACCTCAGACCTTCATTTGGTTGCTAAAATTCCCCTCTTCGTAAAAAAATAATATGATGATTCACTATGAACTGTTTTGATGACTTCTCAATGGTTGTAATTTAGATGTGTGAGCATTTACAAGTTCATTTTAAATGTATACCCCCTCTAATCCTAGGAAAAGTTGTTTTATTTATTTAATCCATTCACCTAAAATCCTATTTTTATATTGATTGTTTATCTTCTAGGTCCTCATATATTATATGAAGCAGTATTCCTTAAGACTTTTGATTTTAGTAATGTTTGCATTCTTCTACTCCAATTAGCAAAATTATTTCCATCATAATATAGGAATCAACAATCTAGAAATACCTATCGCATTTACCATCCTAAAAAAATAAGCATGTTAGGTTTGGAGAGGGTAGGTTCTCACATTGTTTAGGTTGGTCCTTGGATACTATTTTGTACTTGACAACTTGGTTGTCAATGTGTTAGATCTTGTTTGGCAACTTGGCTCCAATTCTATTAGTTTTGCCCCATAATGAAACTTCTTGTGTTAGTGTTGTATTTGATATACAAGGTTTATGGAGACTTCGAGACAAAATTATTTAAATGAAAGACAAATCAAAAGTAGATGCCATATTCGTCATCGCATACCAAAAAAATACTTGCAAATAAAAATATAATTCATAAATGCTAAACAAATAGTCCAGAAAAGATCCCTTGAAACCAAGTAAACCAAATTAATTTAAAAATGATGTCATTGTGTGGCATGTTTGTAGAGTGGGTGGGGTTTCTCAATTCCTTGAAAACATGATAGGCTATGATGAGAATCTCTCCATTCAGTTTGTCAGTTAGTGTGTAGAGAGAAGGGCTTCAATGAGAGGAATTAGTTTTGAGGTGAATGAAGAGGTGATTGCTAAGGCTACAGGCCTCCTGACGACTAGTAGAAAATGGAAAAAATAGAGTAGGGTCTCGGATAATGAGGGCATGAACTAGTTCTTCTGGTCAGACGAGTCCCCTGTTAAAATGTATGGCAATTATGAAATAGAGAAACTCCCTGAACCCTGAGACCAGGTATGCCTTATGGTTATGAAATATTTCACATTGGAAGGTCGGTTTATTATTATTACCACATGCCTATTTTGAACCATTTTCGCAACAGAAGCTTAATTTCCTTCCCGTTCTTTCTGTTAAATTCTCTTGAGAATGTTGTGAAGGAGGTTGTTGAGTTTGCTAAGGTTTAGACTAAAAGACCTATACCTCTCCAGAAGGGGCTCATTTTTCAGATTTACCACTTTCACCTTTCCATTTTCCCTCTGTGTTAAATTGTTGTACACAAAGCCCCTCTGCCTCGCTCTCATCCCTCTGCAAAGCATTATTGATACCCCTGATCCTAGTACAAAGCAATGTATGTGTAACTCTATCTGCAAGGGTGGTTCCCGCCAACCTAGCCCTAAAACCCCCTAATCACTCCACCTTTGCCATAAAGATTAAACCTTTGGAAAAAAGAAAAAAAGAAAAAAAAGGAAAACCCCTTGTAAGCTGAAGGCTATAATGGGAGGTAAAAAAGTCAACTATATCACTCAGGAAGTGGTGTCTGATGATGATTTGGTTGAAGAAACAAGCACTCATAGGCGCTCTCACAGAATTGCTACTCAGTCTGCAGACAAGGGAAAGTTTAAGGAAGTGGAAGATTCTGATGATGAGGCTACTGAAGGCCTTGAGAAGCATGGTAATGAAGATGAAAAACAGAAAGAGAACAATGGAGAGAAAATGCAAAATGAGGAAATGGATAAAGAGGAAGCTATGGAGGTTGAGGGCTCAGATCCTAACTCTTTCACCCATGATTCTGAAATTGACAATTCTAGGCCTATTGACATGACTAATGACATGATGCCTAAGGAGGAAGATGAGGGCATGGGGACCTATAAAAATAAAATCACTTGGACCTTTGATGGTTGCATGATGTTGAAGGATGATCTAGAGAAGATGAAGACTAAGGTGATGGACTTGGACAGGAGGGTCACTAGCATTTCTAGGTTTAGTCTGAGGATTATGCATAACTATGCCACCTCTATCTGTTTTCTGCAAAAGAAGATGTTGGGACCCAACACAGAAAAAGAAGGAAATTACAAGGAACTCTTCAAGTTCCTGACTGATGATTGGGTTGGGGTTATCACCCAGTCGGGTGGAAAGCTTACTTAGTTTTTATGGTTTCCTCCTTAGTTGTTGGTTTAAAACTCTCTAAGGCCTGTGGTGCCAATAGTATTTTTATTATTATGATGCTTTTAAAGACTTTTCTGATTTTCATGCTCAATATTAGTAGTATATTGTTTATTAGGATAGGGTTATTTTGTTATAGTAGTCATATGACTGGTTAAATGGTTTCTATGTTGGTCATTTTCAGCTAGATTTTGACCTCTTACCGTAGTACTACTTTATGTTTTTTTTATATTCTTGTCTTTGTAAGCCTATGTAGCTTGTTTGTATGGGTCAACACCCTTGATTTTGTTGCTTATATATATCAAAAACATCCCTTGAAAAAACTCTTTACTCATTTTTTTTTTTGAAAATCTGAAAACCAAAAGCTACCATATGCAATGATACCAATTATATCCTGTTGAAGTTTACCAAAGAACATTATAATATTACAAATTTTGAATAACCTAATCTTGATAAGTAGGAGCCGTTTTCCACAAGTCAAATTATATGAAGACTCAATCGTGTAGTTTCTTTAGTCAAACTCATTAATCAATGTTACATTAGTGGTTCATATGAATATATCTCTCACGATAATGAATGATCCATGTAGCACTCGTTAGATTTATGTGATGCCCACAAAGGTGAAGTAGTGGGTCATCCTAGAGGTAACCCATCCCAATACTACTCCAACTTAAGCGTGCTCAACCGTGGAGGTTCCCCCAAGACTAAACTCGCTTAACTTGTTCTCCCATTTGCAAATGCACCTTATAAATCATTCATAATAGAGTCCCTTTAGCTCATCAACTGATAAGTGTGAGGTATTTTCCATAGCAAGTCAAATTATGATATTGCCATCAAGTTTCAACTATGTAGGTTTTTTATTCAAACTTATTGACTCAAAAAAATACACGGCTCAACCATGATAGCAATATCATAACTTGATCTACTATCCTATGTCTTTATTGGGACTGCACCAATCCTTCCATGTGGTCAATAATTTCCCCTCTTGCTGCAAAAAATGTTCCCTCCTGTCGCGTTAACAATTTGACTCAAATTGTCCTCTACTATAGAAGAGTGTTGTAGCATGTTTGACATAAATCACCCTTTGCCAAATAAAAGTTGTAAATTTCGCAGATGAGATAATATCCGTTCTTCCTTTGACGCCATTACATCAACAACAACATAGACGCCCTCCAAGAAAAAGACAAAATTCCTATATCCTTCATTATCCAAGATCACTTTAGTCACCATGCTACAGATGAAAAAAAATCATTCTCCCTCATAATAAATATTGGGAAGCTACAAAACAAAACAAAATTGTAGCAGGCACTTGGTTTAATAGCAAAATCATTGTTGTAGGCTTCTAAATGGTGTTGAGTTTAAATCTTATACAATGTATAAAAAGGGTACTCATTATTTTGGTATTTCTTCTTCATAATGGACATTGGGAAGAACACCAAGCAAAGCTCAAAGTGTGTGAAATTAATCATGAGCAAAAGACTTTATGAGTATATCACCAAATTGTGTCTTTGAAAAACTCATTCACATGGTTCTCTTTAATTGCACAATATAATTTCTTGGTTAGTATGCCCAAGATGGAATTTCAACATCCTCAAAAACAGTGAACAAAAAATCTAAATAAGTAGTTATATTATGTTGTAAAATAACTCAATCTCATTGAAAAATTCATCTAGCTTGAAAGTTGTTTTAGCAGCATTCCATCTACACTAGAAATTCAATTTATCAATATTAGTTTGTAAAATAATTGAATGATTTGTTTACAAAGAACGAATTGTTCTTATAGAGTTTACAACCGAGATGTTTCTAAAAAGAAATAAAATAACTTAGGAGATACTATTTTAATACTCGCCCTTAATGTTAAACTCATTAATGACAAAGCTGCCCCCTGAATTTGACAAACTTCTCTGGAAGTAGGGACTTGGTGAGAATATCAGTAGTTTGGTTAGGTGTAGCAACAAACTGCAAATCCATATATTCATCTTCAACCAGCTGACAGATAAAATGAAAATGAATGTCAATATGCTTAGTGCGCTCATTGAAGACTAAATTTTTGGCAAGGTTGATGACCCCTTAATTGTCGCAAAAGAGAGGTGAAGGGCCTGCCTGAGACATGGATGTCGGAAAGCATTCTGCGAAGCCAAACTGCCTCACAACCTGCTTTGATTGTTCCTCGATATTCAGCTTTCCCTTAGTAAAGAGATACGACATGTTGCTTCTTACTAGTCCAAGTGAAGCACATGTGCCCAAACTGAAAACATACCCAATAGACTTGTTGTCATCAACAGAGCCTCCCCAGTCCCAGTTTGTGTAACTAATGAGTCGGGCATCTTTGGTTCGTCCATAGAGGATACCAAAATCAAAAGTGCCCTTGACATAGCGCAAGATGCATTTTGTTGCATCCCGATGATCTAAAGTGGGATTTGTCATGAAGCAAGATATGTAACTCACTGCAAAGCTGAGATCAGGTCTAGTGGCAGTGAGATATATCAAATTGTCCACTAGTTGTCTGGTTGTGGATTCATTCTCAAATGGAGAACCAGATTTGGCTAATAACTTGAGACCAAACTCTATAGGTGTAGATGCGAGTTTACACTCCTGCATTCTGAATTTGTCCAGTAGAGCTTGTGCATACTTAGACTGGGAGATGAAGATGTCATGTGACTGTTATCAAACCTCTACACCTAGGCAGTAATGAGGAAGTCCAAGGACGGTCATGTCAAAAGACTGACAGATATTATGTTTGATTCCTTGAATCAACGATTCGGAACTGGCAATGATAATCAAATCATCAACATATATAACTAGAATGATGATATCACTGCCAGTAGTCTTGACATACAAATTTGAGTCAAACTGACTCCTCTAGAAACCCTTATTTGTGAGGTACTTATCAATTTTCATGTACCATACCCGAGGAGCCTATTTGAGGCCATAGAATTCTTTCACCAATTTGAGTACCTTGAATCCAGGAGGTTGTGTCGTGTACACTTCTTCATGTAACTCACCATTCAGGAATGCACTCTTGACGTCCATTTGATGAACCTTTCAGTCACACTAAGTCGCCATGGCAAGGCCTAATATGATGGTTCTCGTCTTTGCAATGGGAGCAAAGGTCTCTTCATAGTCAATTCCTTCCCGCTGAGAGAAGCCTTTGGCAACAAGACGAACCTTGTACTTATCTAACGCACAATCAGCTTTGTATTTGCCTTTGTAGACCCATTTGCAGCCGATGGGTTTCTTTCCTGAAGAAAGATCTGACAGAAACCAAGTGGTATTTTTCAACATGTTATGATGCTCACTCTACATCGCTTCTTCCCACTCAGGTATTCCTTTCTCCTTTGTGTATGTTTGAGGCTCATACACACTATGAATGTTTTCCATGAGAGAAAAATTTATGGAGTCGGAAGGTTTTCTCTTCTTCCGAGCAGTTCTACCCTCAATGAGCTCATCTTCATGAAGATCGCCAATTGTCTTAGCCCACCATTTAGGCCGAAGAGTAGAAGTGCTAACATGTGAAGCAGGAGGTGGAGGGAGATCATCATCATCAAACACAAGATCGGATGGATCTTGAGAAAAATCAGGTGGTGTGGTTACATGTTTAGGCAAGCCTGCAGGAGAAGGAACTAGAGGAGAGGCGGGAACAGGAACAGCTAGAGCCTTCTCAGTTGAATCCCTCTCATCAGGTAGACCTAATGGGAGACAAATATCCAAGTCTTGAGCTTGGAGGGACTGATCCCCTGAATTCAAAAATGGAGAGAGCTAAAATGGCCCTCATTCCTCATCGAAGCCTACATCACAACTGAAGATGAGACGATTAGTCTCGATGTCAACTAGGCGGTAGGCTTTGTGGTTATCACTGTAGCCAATGAGCATGATTTTTTGGCTCTTGGCATCTAACTTGTTGCGTTTAGCATCAGGGATCTAGACAAATGCAGTGGAACCAAAAACTTTGAGATAACTGATTCTAGGCTTATGGCCTGACCAGACCTCCTCTAGAGTCTGCTTCTTGACATCCAATGAAGGAGAGCGACTGAGAAGGTAAACGACAGTGTGGACAGCTTCAACCCAAAATTTCTTTGGAACCTTCTTGTGTTCAAGCATAGACAGGGCCATTTCGGTGATCGTGTGGTTTCGACGCTCAATGACACTGTTTTGCTGAGGGGTGTAGAGTGTTGTTAATTAGCAGTTTATGCCATGTTGATCACAGAATTGAGAGAAGGAAGAGGAACAAAACTCTCCCCCATTGTTAGTTCTAAGAGTTATAATATGTTGACCAGACTCTTTTTCTATAAATGATTTGAACTTTTGAAATACAACAAACACCTCTGATTTTTGACAAAGGAAATACACCCACATTTTATAATTGAAATCGTCAACAAAAAGTAAAATATACCTAGACCCAGTAATAGAGGGAGTAGCCATAGGTCCACAAACATCAGCATGGACTAGTTGTCATACCTTAGAAGCTCTCCAAGATTCGCCATCTGAAAAAGGAGTGTGATGTTGCTTCCCAGCCTGACATGCTCCGCAAACTCCAAGATTCTGTGTTTGAATCTTCAGCAATCCAGTGACAAGATCTTCTCGAATAAGCTGAGAAAGATAGTGCTCATACCGTTATGCCAAAGTGTACTAATAGAGGAGCAATGGGCTGCCACAACAAGCTCCTGAGAATCCCCAGAGTCAACAAGTCTGAAAAGACCATGATCTTCAACACCAATGGAAACTATGGACTGAGTTTCCCTATCAATGAAATTGCGCTAATGTGAATTGAAGGTCACATCAAGCTGAGGAGAATGTCTTAGAATCTAACTAATGAAGAGATGATTGAGTTCCATGCTTGGAACTTAGTACACATCAAGGAAAATCAGTCTCCTTCCTCTAGATTGAATCTAGATATTATCTCTTCCGGCAACGGTGTAGTCTTCTCCTCCTCCAAAAATAACTAAATCTGAGAATGGTTGGAAGTATGTGAACCAATCCCGGTGATGAGTGAAGTGGTGGGAGGCACCTGAATCAATATACGAGGCATAGGATTTTACATTATCTGCAGGTCTTTTAGCCATGAAAGCGTAAAAGGAAGATTCACCTAGCTCATTGCGCTCTGCAGCATGCGCTTGAGAATATGAAGTAGAAGATTGATTGGCTTGAGCAGTTAAGCGTTTCTGGCACTCCAACTTCATATGACCAAACTTATGGTACTAGTTGCACTAAATATTTTTATTTTTTGGGCCTTCTGATGACTGAGCAGAAGGATTATGCTGAAAAGACTAAGAGAACTGATAGTAGCATGTGGATTTAGCTGAGAAGGCTTGAGTGTTAGAAGATGAGCTAGTACCATTACCAAATTGTTGTTTCCAGCGATCTTGGTGTAGAAGCATTATACAGAGATCGAAAAAATAAAACATCAAAATGAGTGGAAGCAATGTTGAGAGTTTCAACAAAGTGCTCATAGGAAGATGGGAGACTCTTTAGGGTGATCACCACCATGTCTTCTTCTTCCATTTTGCATCTAATGGCTTCCAACTGATCACGAATATCCTTGATTTTATTGAGATGCTCTTGTAGGGATACCTGATCATCTATCATGATCAAGATGAGTGTGTTCTTTAGAAACAATGCATGGCTTTTGTCTGAGGTTTCATGCAAACCTTTCAGATGGTGCCAAATTTTTGTCGTTGTCTTACCGGAAGGAACCTGCGGGAGTTGATCATCAATGATGGAAAGTTTGATAAGCATGACGGCTTCATGATTCTGCTCATCAAATTGATCTTGCTCTATCTTCTTCTTCAAGATGTGTAGTCTTTCCCAGAACAATGTTATCAAGACATTAGCACTCAAAGACTGCCATCGTACGCTATTTCCAAGTATTGTAGTTTTTCCTTTGAACTTTTGACTACCCTCAAGTAGAAGATTTGTCAAAGATGTCATTGTAGAAGACTGAGGTCAAAAGTGGTTGACCAAAGGGCGACACAAATACAGAGGCAGAAGACATGCAAAATCACATTGAGAATAAGACTAATGTAGAAAAATGGGCACAAATTTCAAGACTATATTGTAGATTGTTGGGCACTGATCCCAACGTAGAACTTTCGAAAGACCCAAAAAAAATTAAGAGACACCCAGAAGAGCTCTTGAAAACCCCAGAAGGACTCTAAAATCAGATTTTGAATCCGACCAAAAAACAAAGGGTTTTGGCAAAAACCCTAGTCGATTAATGAGAAGGGCTGCAAAGAAGAAAATACCACACGAATCTATGAAAAAAATCACAAGTAGAGCCACGAACAGCGGTAATAACACAAGAAAATCGTGTCTGTAGAGAGAAACGACCAAGGTAAAGGTTGTAAAGGCTGAGATGATTGACAAAAATGAGTCGCAGACACAAAAACAAGCCACAAACTGCAGAAATAAAGCATGCTACTGAAATAACCAGGTAGACGTGTGAAAAAAAGCAACCAGAAAGGTTTAGAAAATCGTGTGAAGCTTGAGACCTGTTGATTAACTGATGAATATCTGATGGAGATGATGAAGACCGAGTGATACCGAGTATCATAATTGTAGAAATGGTTTGTCAAGCAATTGATTAATTGATTTTTATTATGTTACCATATCTTAAGAGGAGAAGTTAAATGGGTGACAAATACAGATCAGACAATGGTGAAGTAATGATGATACATTTGTTTTCTACTATATATTTGATGTTATCAAATCGGTACATTTGATTGATCAAGTCAGGAACTGCAATGAATTAAGTTATGACTGAAAGAGTTACTTTATCGAGCTAGACTGAGTCAGTCGGTAGAATGTTATGTGAGTCAGTTACAGTTACCGAGCACCGAAGATGAGTTAGACATCGAGTAGTGGATGAAGTCAGTTACCGAGTTGCAAAGCAAGTTTTACCGAGTATAGTTACTGATATTAAATGATGATGAAATCGATTTTACTGTGAAGCGATGATGAGTTGGGTGAGGAAATGAATTAAATGATGTTTGTTACAAGATCTACGAATGGGAAAATTCAATAAAAATATCTAAGGCGAAGATCAAGCGGTAAAAGAAAACCCTGATTCTCGAGTCAAGATCTAAAGATGTATAAGAGGGAAGCACCAAAGCTGAATAGGGATCATTTCTCTACATGGAATAGAAAAATGAGGTTGCATGTGTCTAGAGTAGGAGAATATGGTCTTCACTTTCTTGATAATGAACATGTAGCACCGATTACTACACCTATGACTATCAGTGAGCAAAGACAAAAACAGGAACATACACAAGTTATGATTGAGATTGCATCTACACTTACCGACTAGGAATATGATGAGATTGATGGTTGCACAACTTCGAAACAAATGTGGGATAAACTTATTTTGACCTATGGTGGAGATCAACATGTTCAGAAGGCTAAAACAGAAAGTTGAGAGGAAAATTCAACTCTATGAGGATGAAGGAAGGAGAGAACATAATACAATATAGTACAAGACTTAAAGAGATTGTTAATTCTATCAGAGGAGCTGGTGGTATCATAACAGAGGATGATGTTACGAGAAAAATCTTGAGAACCCTACTACCGAGTTATGGTATTCTTGTATCTCCTATACAAGAGCTGAGATCTATATCCCAGATGAATGTTTCACTGGATGTTACTATTGGTAAGTTAACTATGTTTGAGCAAAATGATTTTGACAATAGTATGTCTGCTACTTCTGAGATCGAATATGCATTTAAGTCTACTTTAAAGATTGGAAAGGCTAGAAAAGTTGTTGCTAAAGATGGATATTTGAGCAGTGCTATTGAGAAATTTTATAGTTGTAATGAAGGACTTGAAGAGCTATTTACTGAATGTGATGAGAATGAAAGAGAATTTGAAGCTTTATTGGCTAGAAGGCTACAAAGAGGCAAAGGCAAATACCGAAGTAAGTTACCCTTGAAATGTTTTAATTGTGATAAAGTTGGACACTTTGCACCTAACTTTCCAAAGAAAGATAAGGAAGAAAACAAAAACAGAGATAAGGACAAAAGAGAAAACAGATTCGGGAAATACAGAGACTACAAAAACAAAGGTAAGAAATCTTGTTATATTGCTAATGAAGGACTATGTGATGATGATTCTTTTGATAGTAATGAGGAAAAAGAAATTGTTTATGTTGCTATAAAAGATGATTCTGATGAAGTAAAACCTAGAGCCCTAATATCACAAGTAAGTAAGAATGAAACATGGATTATAGATAGTGGTTGTTCACATCACATGACTAGTGACACACTTAAGTTTATATCTTTGGAAAAGCATGATGGAGGTTATGTTAGATTTGGTAATGATGCTCCATATCCTGTGAAATGAAAATGATCTATAATTCTATTGAATAACACAAGATGTGATGATGTTTATTGGGTTGAAGGATTAAAGTATAATTTGTTGAGTGTTGCACGGCTAAACAATACAGGTCACCGACTGGAATTTCAATATGGAAGGGTGCAAGTATTTGATGAGAAGAGTAATCTGATTGCTACTGGAGAACAATCTAAAGGTAATTTATTTTATCATGATACTTCTATGAAGAGTTGCCTATTTGCTAAAGTTGAAGATGTTTGGTTATGGCATAAAAGGCTTTGTCATGTTAATTTTGACAACTTAATCAAAGTGAGTAAGAAGAGTAGAGTAAGAGGACCACCGAGACTTGAAAAAACAAAGACTGTTATGTGCAGAGAATGTCAGACGAGAAAGATGACTAAATCTAGTTTTGCAAGCAAGACTTATGTTACACAAGGAATTTTGGATTTAGTTCATATACTGATTTATGTGGACCAATGAGAACTCAAAGTTATTATGGAGACACATATTTTGTTTTATTTGTGGATGCTTATTCTAGAATGATGTCTAAAATGTTTTTAAAAGAAAAATCTAATGCATTTCAAATGTTTAAGTGGTATAAGGCCCAAGTTGAAAAAAACTAGAAGACAGTTATAATGTCTAAGATCGGACAGAGGAGGTGAGTTTACTTCTGATGAGTTTACATTGTTTTGTAATGAGAATGGAATTAAAAGACAGTTGTCAGCACCAAGGACACCAAAGCAGATTGTTGATTGTGCTAGGACACTAGTGATTGTAAAATGAGTTTCACGGAACTTCTGGAGGGAAGCTATGAGTATTGTGGTTTATACATTGAACCAAGTACAAATGAAGAAAGGTACCAATAAGACACCTTATGAAATCTGGTATGATCACAAACCTAATATTAGTTACTTTAAAAATTTTGGGAGCAAATGCTATATTTTGAAAGATTCTAGAGAAGGAAAGTTTGATTCTAAAGAAGAAGGGATATTCTTAGAATATTCTACAAGGAGTAAAGCTTACAAATGTTTGAACAAGGTTATTAACAAAATGGTGGAAAGTGCAAATGTAAGAATTGATGAATTTGCACGAAGGAATGATGAAGATAGTAAGAAGGAACCTGAAGATTATGAGAAGTTTGAATATGTACAACATGATGACTCTGATACCTTACCATGAGCACCTACTGAGGAGGAAGATGAACAAGGAGTTCCACAACCGAATATTGATATTGAAGAACCGATAGCTACCGAGTCTATTTTGGCTAAGTATGTGAGAAGGCACCACTCCCTGAGCAAGATTATTGGAATAAAGACGTTGGAGTGATGACTAGAAGCAAGGTAAGAGACAATACATGTTTGATATCTACATTTGAGCCTAAGAGAGTTAAGGACGCACTAGATAATGACGATTGGATGAAAGCAATGAAAGAAGAGTATGATCAAATTGAGAAGAACAAGACATGGACATTAGTACCCAGGCCCAAAGACAAAAATGTTATTGGTACTAAATGAATTTTCAGAAACAAATTGAATGAGCAAGGAGAAGTTATCAGAAATAAAGCTAGATTAGTTTGCAAAGGTTATGCGGCCTACAAAGGATTCAAAGTTTATCAAATGGGTGTCAAGTCTGCATTTCTGAATGGGATACTGGAAGGAGAAGTTTACATTGAACAACCTGAAGGATTCATTGAGAGCACAAACAAGAACAAGGTATGTAACTTACACAAAGCTCTTTATAGTTTGAAGCAAGCGCCCCGAGCATGGTATGAGAGATTGCACTCTTATCTAATCAAAATAGGATTTCAAAGAACATGTGATAACAGTAATGTTTACTTGAAATGTGACAGTGACAATAAAGTTTTTATTGCTGAAATTTTTGTTGATGTTATTATTTTTAGAGGCAATGGCACTTTATGTAAAGGACTTGCTAATGAAATAAGAAAACAGTTTGAGATGTCAATGATCAGGGAGATTAAGTTCTTTCTAGGTCTACAGATACAACAAGTTACTAGAGGAATCTATATTACACAAGCCAAGTATATCAAAGAGATTTTTAAAACCTTTGGTATGGAAGATTCCAAACCTGATGAAACACCAATAGTTACTAGATGTAAATTATCTAAAGAGGATGAAACACAAGAGGTGGATAATACTCTTTACTAATCCATGATTGGTAAATTCCAATATGTTGTTCACAATAGACCTGATATAGCAAACATTGTTGGAATTGTTGCAAGATTTTCTTCTAATCCGAAGGAAACGCATATTTGCGGTAAAAAGAATTTTGAGATACCTGAAAGGCACAGAAGAGATTGATTTATTATACAAAAAGGGAGGTACTTTTGATCTGCAAGTCTACACTAATGCAGATTGGGCTGGAAATGTTGATGACAGAAAAAGTACTAGTGGAGGCACATTATTTCTAGGTGAAAGATTGGTTATATGGCTAAGCAAGAAACACGGTTATATTTCACAGTCTACTGCCTAAGCTGAATATGTTGTTGTTGCTATGAATTGTGCAAACATAGTATGGATTAAGCAATTACTTGAAGGTATGCAAGAAGAGATTACAAATCCAGTTACTACTTTTTGTGATAATACAAGTGCTATTAATATATCAAAGAACCCGATTATGCATTCAAAAACCAAACACATTTCTATCAAGTATAACTACTTGAGAGAGCAAGTTCAAGAGAAGAATGTGAAATTGGAATATGTGAATTCAAAAGAACAATTGGTTGATATCTTTACAAAGCCACTACCTAAATATGCTTTTGAGTATCTCAGATGTAAATTAGGGGTTTTTCCCCTATCCAATGTTCACTAAAGAGCATGAGGCATGATGCATCAATTCTATATTTCATTAAGAATATCTATTTTTGAATTGATGTTAGTATGACACACTTTAGGTGATTCCTGAAGTTGTGAAAAGATTTTGGTATGTAATGTTTTATGAGTACATGTCAAGTATAATCCACTACTGGAACAAGTTTTGAGGAGTATGACTTTTTGGCATTGTTGTCAAAGAGGGAGAGAATAAATTGATGACATTTTTCCTAAACAAAGAGGGAGAAGAATGAATTGCTAATATTTACTCATGAAGGAGATTCGGAATGTATGTTACAGAAACAGAAGACTTATTCAAGAGGGAGATTCATATCAGAAATATCAAAGTAGAAATAGATATATCAACTCAGAGGGAGAACGGTTATGTATTTGAGAGATGCCATCATCAATTGTTATAACACTGTTATAGTGGTTGTCATCAATGTCAAAGAGGGAGATTGTTGATTAACTGATGAATATCTGATGAAGATGATGAAGACCGAGTGATACTGAATATCATGATTATAGAAATGGTTAGATCAATTGTTGTTTTGTCATTGATGTCAAGCAATTGATTAATTAATTTTTAGCATGTTATCATATCTTAAGAGGAGAACTTAAATGGTGACAAATACAGATCAGACAATGATAAAGTAATGATGATATAGTTATTTTCTACTATATATTTGATGTTATCAAATCGGTACATATTGATCAAGTTGGAAACTGCAATGAATTAAATATGACTGAAAGAGTTACTTTACCAAGCTAGACTGAGTCAGTCGGTAGAATGTTATGTGAGTCGGTTACAGTTACCGAGCACCGAACATTGGAGATGAATTAGACACCGAGCAGTGGATGAAGTCAATTACCGAGTTGCAAAGCAAGTTTTACCGAGTACAGTTACTGATATTAAATGATGATGAAATCAAATTTAATGCGAAGCGATGATGAGTTGGATGAGGAAATGAATTAAATGAAGTTCGTTACAAGATCTACGAATGGGAAAATTCAATAAAAAGATCTAAGGCGAAGATCAAGCAGTAAAAGAAAACCCTAATTCTCGAATGGACGAGTCAGCAAGTTGCAAACCATAATCTAGACACCAAAAATATTTCAAAAAGTTTAGAATAATTTCAGAATGAAATTATTAATTTTTTTTTAATATTAATCTTGGGTCTAATACCATATTAGTTTGGTAAAATTATTGAATGATTTATTTACAAAGAACGAATTGTTCTTATAGATACAACTGAGGTGTTTCTAAAAAGAAACATACAAATATTAGAAAGAAGCTATTATACAGAATATTTACAATATCTAGAAGTGACCAATAAAATAGAAATAAAATAACTTACAAGATATTATTTTAATACTCAAAAGGCACACAGGTAACCTAAGTTTATTTCATCGATACAAACTAAAGTCGCCCTTCAAAAAATCTCAAGTGGTTTGTTGCATTAGTTGAGGCCTCCCTCTATTGTTTTAGCAACATTTTTTAATTTGCAATATGTTCAATAGCATAAATAAATCTTGATAAAGATTGATGCCCATGGATGTTTCCTCCTCCATCAAACAATTCTCTTGCCTTGTGCATCTTCAATGTTTGGATTGATACGATATTTTCTACTGGAGACCATCCCCACAGATTTTCCATGGAAAGCAGATATCTGCTCCCTTAATTGCAACATAAAAATGAATCTCAATTTTTGCGGTCACTAAAGTTCACTTCTCTAATTCATACAGATAAATGTTGTAACCTCAACGCTATAACTTGTCACATCGTTGACGAACATAACCCTCTTTTGATCATCATACATTTTTTCTTAAATACAACACCCATCAGAAGTCACGGAAAAAATAAAATAACTAAGGTGATTGAAAAATATAACAGCAACCTGGATATGCAACTTCAAGTTTTCTTAATACAAAATCAAAGACCTTTCTTTGTTTCTTCAAAGAAATTTCATTGCTAGTCAGTGGTAAAAATGGCTTCGGTATTTCCTCCATTGAATCATTAATTCGAAGTTTCTTCTTCATAGGCCCCAAAGAATTCATGAAATCTTCTTGAAGCAAAGACTTGATTAATAGCCTTTTCTTAACAATCTACTGCAGTGAATGAAAATCGCCAAGCATTTAAAAATTAAAATGCATTGAATAAATATATTTACAAAATTTCTCATAAGATTGGTGATTGCCAGTGACACTAATTAGGCCCCTCCGTTCATCTACGAATATATTGTTAAGATGACTAAGAAGGTTTCTAATTCTCAAGTAGATTTGGTTAGGGAAATAGGATGCAATGATAATTGCCAATAATATCCACCACTCGATACACATACATTTCTTACCAGCAAATAAGATTTCATTGAAATATGTGCATGAATTTTGGTTAGAATAAAGTGTATATACATAATACATAAATAAAGGAACAAAAAACAAGAAGCAAAAATTATTGATACCAATCAAGAAATAGAAGTGCAAGGGGAAGGACAACAAGAAATAAAAGAAGAAAAGTTCTACTACTACTGTTGCGCTGTATTGCTTTGGTCAACTCTTTATTTCCCTTCTCCACATTATGTGTAGCTTCAATTGCCTGCAAATACATATAAGCAATCAAATTCAAATGCCACCCTTCCAAATTAACTTCTTAATATAGTGCACTTTGCAAATAAGCATAACAAAACAGTGCAAAGGTATAAATCATAAAGTGGTGATGCAATGTCAACCTGCTCATACAAGACTTCTATTTGCTGTGCTTGATGCAGGACGTGAGTTGATAAGAGATGATTCAAGGCAGACATTTCTATCACCTTTCTCTCCGTTTCTTGTACTGTATCTAGAAGATTGGTCAATTCTACCTACATGAACAATGAGCAACTGTAACCAAAAACTGAAATGGAGAAAAGGCATAAACTAAAATTCAAAAAGTGGGCAGCTTCATCACAATAAAAAACATCACATCCATGCTTATACTCTCAATTACCTGCAGCGCCTGTGTCTCATCATCCAGTAACTGCTGTTGATTTCCCTGTTGTTGAGGCTGGACATTGTGTTGAGTGACTTCAGTCTCATTCAGATGATCACCAACTGATGCTTTTAAAGAGTTATTCTTTGACTGGAAATTGCGTGCCCTTCTAGGAATTGTTTTATCTATAGCTTCTTGGAATCGTGCAGCACGCAATTGGTCAAACAATGCAGTGACTGCATGCAGATGCTCGCTTAGAATTAACACCTGAAATCATAAATTTACTCTTGATAAATTTCTAGAAAATAATCAGTGGAAAGGCTAATGAGATTATAGTTCCTGTTTTGATTCAAATCACGTATAATTAGAAGCAAAACTTATGCCAATCTGTTTTTACAGAAAATAATCCAGCTGTTGTGTTAAGCCACTATTATTATCAACTTGAAAACTTCAAATATGCCCTTGCAACAAGTACACAATAAGAAAGAACTGTGCACAATCACATTCGAGATAGGAATACATTAAGGACAGAAGAGGAGAAGGAAAAATTATTACAATACTTTGAATTCATTATTCAACTAGAAGAAAATCCTACCTACATGTGTGCTCCTCAATATCTATGTCCAGAAAACACAGAATTACCAGGTACATCAAATTAACAAGAGAAGCATATTCAGGGCATCACACTAATGATGAACACATAAACCACTTGCATGCAAGTAACAAAGAAGATGGTGCAGCTGTGGTAATCTGTGTTAGTTTGAAATGTGTAAGGTTAAGTTAGCTGGGTCAGCACTCACTAATCAGTTCTCATGAAGACCCATCAGCTCAAAGACACTCGAAATACTCAATTTAGAAAGAAAAAAATCCAAAATACGGTTGCAAGAAAAAGTAAGTTAACCAGCGGACACAAAAGACCCATAAGTGATCTGGGCACTTAGGATGCTGATGTCAACATAAATAATAGTCATCAGTGATCATTTCATACACAATTTTGCATGTATCTTTTGTTTGCTACATATTTCGTTTTCTTTATAGACCATAGCAGTAGTTTTTATGTGACAGATCTTCTAAGAGAATCTTCTAAATTCTTAACTTTTTTCAAAATCTGCAGAGTTTTCATATGTATCAAATACAAGAACTGGATTTGATTCTAAACTTCTAAAACTTTTAGATCTACTAACTCTTCATAAGTATGTGGAATGGGTGTACTTCTAGCATCTGCCTTCATGAAAAAAGAAACCGTGTAGATCATTAGCAAATAGTCAGTTTACAAGATCAGAGTCCAGAGTTTACAGTACCCTATTCTGGTTGATAAAATATTGAGTTCAATCATCAATGTTCCATATATTGTTTGGCTTGTACCCACAGTGTTGTTGGTATCTAGATAAGCAAGTAATTTACTTTCTACCTGTTTTAGTTGCTGAGCCATAAGAAATTTAGTATACAAAAATAACTCTCGCAAATCTTAAACTTCTCTTTGTTCGAGTTGCTTAAGCTATGTATGGAGCAATCAATCGCTAACTTTTCAAGGGAAGGAAGTTCATAATATAGTTCTTCTCAAAAGGTCTTCAGTAAATCTAAAACTATTCATCAAGTCGTACTTGAAAAGAAAGTTAATTTGATAACAGGTCTAGGTTTTTCACGTGCCCAGAAGTAAAGAAAGAAGGCTTGTATCTAGAATCAAAAATTCAAGCTAGGGTGTTAAAATTGTTGATATTATGGCCTTTACGGCAAATATCTCTACTTTGGATAATAATAATAATATATATAGAATATATTTATTATTATAATAAATCGATATGCATAAATAATAATAATAAATATTAGAAATATTTATTATATATTATTATTTATTGTTTATCTAGTAGATCACTTTAATCTATATATTATTAGAATGAAATTAAATAAACAAAGTTTATTTAAGAGCCCAAGTCGGCCTCTTGGAGCAAATGCATTTTAGTCCAAGTCGGCCCCTTGTGGAGTGTTTTCATTCTCATATATATATGAATCGAGTCTTGAGGAGAGACATACCAAATACATAACGTGTGCTTCTCCCTCAAGAGTCTCAAACCTGCGACTTGCTTCTCTATTCCAAGAAGAGCGAAATACTTAAGGAATGCATATTCGACATGTATGAAGGGCTGCAATTGGTAAACATCAAGTGTGAATTGCATCAGATATTTAATCTGATATTGAAGCGCATGGATCAGCGATAATTGGATCGGATTTATAATAATATCGGCATCTTATCAAGGAAAGCGAATTTAGAGCAGCAAAGATACACAAGGCAGTGATACTTACATCTGTCTAGACTCTATACTTGGGCAAAGTACTCCAGGAATTGGTGAGAATTTGGAACTAGTTATATTAGCCTTAAGGGCAGATATAAGGAATTGACTAGCTGATCCAAGGACAGATCAAAGTGCAGATCATTTGCATCTTGAAGGCATAGTCAAAGTCTGATTTCCGGGTACTTTCCTTCCTCCCTTGTGGTTTCTTATATCATATCATGTGCTTAGTTTTGATAGATCTCTATAGTTTGAATATTCCTTGTTAAAATCTGAAATATATTAACATGGTATCAGAGCCTAGGTAGAGGAAAAAATCAATTTTCAGATCTAGGAATTCAAACTAACTCTTTCAAAGCTAAGAATGGCAACCGGAGTTTGGCCTGATATTTGACTTTACATCTTATAAGAGTTTTGATTACTCTTAGATTCGTAATAATCTCGATTATGGAGGTAGGATTAATATTTGCATCAACTTAAAGGATTAAGATTTGAAATAGGATATGCAAATGGCTTATTTGAGCTTTCTACACCTACT
>MU223742.1:5784443-5819951 GCA_018584345.1 Thuja plicata
GAGATTACTATAGAAATTAGTGGCTGAAATACTCCAAGGACTGAAGACTTTGAGCTTCAGTATTGGATAAATAGATTAGATTACTGATTCTAGGTGAGGACAGGAGACTTTGAGCTCATTGTATCACCTAGTNTTTAGATAAATCAACCGCTGCCTCGTTTGATTGTTCTTATGTCAATCATCGAGTCACCGGCATTACTGTTGCAAGGTGAACTGTATGTGCTACAGTTCAGTTCTACTTGAAGCCACCTGCGGTAAGAAGGGAGCCTCCCCTATTGCTGAGAGGAGAGAGAAATCTCACATACTGCTGCCTAAAGTACACGTTTTGCAAGTTGTAGTCTTAGTGACTTGCAAAATATTTAGCCAACACGAATGTGGGCCATCCAAAATTTGCCATGCAACCTGTAAATTCACTGCAAATTTGCCGTGAAGGACCAGGGCCAATTCGGAGGAATTTTGAGCAAAATTCTCAGTTAGCGGCAAAACCCGGATGGAATTTGGCAATTTTCATGCATTTTTTTGACTTTTTAAAAAAAATTGTCTATTTTGGTCAATTTGACCCTCCAACCCTAAAATAGAAAAGGCCAAAAAGGTAAAACATATGTCATTTGTGCATTTGTGAATGAAAAAGAAAACTTCTTGCCTCCATTGCTAAACTTTCTTGTTTGGTTGTCATTGCTCAAGGAGTGTTGAAAGGTGATTGTTGTGTGCTCTAAGCTGGTTTGTGAGCTATTCCTACATGGTTGCAAGTGTTGAGAACTCCTCAAAGACATTGAAGGGAAAGATTTAAAAAAAGAGGTAGGTTTTTGTTGATTTTGTTTGTTTTTTAGATTTTTCTTTACTTTTTTTTTTACAAAATGAAATGAACTCTCTAGTTTTATTTTATTTTTTCATTTTGATTTGCGGTTTTCTATGTTGTTATAGATTCATAGAATGGCAAGTGCTTCTAGCACTAGGAACTCCCAGTTCAAAACAGACCCGGGCTCTTCACTATGAAAATATGTGGAACTGGTTCAACAACTACCAGGTGGAGGAGGTTTCCTTTGGATTTGCAACCATTGCAAAGAGGAATATAAAAGCTCTTATAGTAGAGTGAAAGCACATTTGAGCTTTATCCCTCAAAAAGGCATCAAGTTTTGTCCAGGCAAGCCAAGAGTTGAAGGGCAGCCTGCACCTAAAACCCTTCTTGCAAACCATTTTGTACTGAAATATATTGAAGAGCAAAGACAAGCAAATGAAGCAGTTGGGAATCCAATTGTTCATCCTTTGGAAAGGTCTAAAAGTAAAAAGGCATCAAAGGCCTCTGGCTCTATGGCTTCAGTTTTCATTGAACAACCCATAGAGGGCCATCCATTCTTGTGTGTTCCTCAAGAACCAGTTTCAAATAAGAGAGCAAAGGGGCCCTTGGAAATGTCATTTCACAATGAGGCTAGAGACATTGTCGAGCAAGACATAACAAGATGCATCTATGCAAATGGATTGGCATTTAATGTTGTTCGCTCACCGTATTGGCAAAAAATGGTGAGACCAATTAATGAGGCTCCACGAGGATTCAAGGGCCCGGGTTATGAGAAGGTGCGCAACACTTTATTGGACAAAGAGATGAAACATATAATGGCTTCCTTGAAGCCCATCAAGGATTCATGGATCGAAACAGATGTGTCCATAGTATCTAAAGGATGGAAAGATGCAAAAAATTGCCCTTTGGTCAATGTTATTGCAATGTCCATGAGAGGTGCAATGTTTTTGAGAGCACTGGATTGTGAAGAGAAAGTGAAGGTCGGTCCATTCATTGCAAACATTCTCATCCAAGCCATTGAGCAAGTTAGCCCTTAAATGTTGTTCAGGTGATAGCAGACAATGCCAAAAATTGTAGGGTTGTTGGGTTATTGGTTGAGGAGTGCTATAAACACATTTTTTGGACACCTTGTGTTGTCCACTCACTCAACCTAATGCTGCGAAAAATTGGCAAGAAAATTGAGTGGATGAAACAAATGTATGAAGATGCCCAAGGGATCCAAATGTTCATCACGAATCACCATATGTCGCAAGCCATGTTGAGACAATTCTCGAGATTGGAGATCTTGAAGGTGAGTTAAATTATTTAAAACTTAAATATGTTTTAGACTTTAGTTTAGTAAACTTTCTATGTTTTTAATTTTAATTTTAATTTATTATTGTTTTGATTTTGAAATAGGTTGTTGAGAACCATTTTGCCTCCAACACTATTGTTTTGAGACACCTTATGAAGGTTAAAGAGGCATTGTCTAGAATGGTAACCAGCATATGGAGGCAATCTAGTAGTACAAGGGCAGCTGCCATTAAGGTAATTATACTATATAACTCTTGGTGGGATCATATTGAGTACCTTCTGAAATTCACTGAGCTTGTATTGAGGATGACTCGATACACTAATATTGATTGACTCCATGATTGAGGATATGAAAAAAATCATAAATGAGAAAGAGCAAGATCCTAAAGAAACATTCTTCAAGGAACTATAGAAAATCATGGTGAAGAGATGGAACAAAATGACTACCCCTTTGCATCTCCTTGCCCCAGGTACTATAGTCAGGCGTCCTTAATGAGACTAGCACTAGAGTTCCCCCATATAGAGATCGTGAAGTTGCTCACGGGTACAAAGCAGCCCTTCGTAGACTCTTTCCCAATCCCATACGGCCTATGGTGCGGTCCGAATTCATGAGTTTCGCAAACACCAATGATTTTGGTCTTGACGCTCTTGAAGACAAGAAAAATGTTAATGCTCATAAATGGTGGTACTTCCATGGAGAAATATACCAGCACCTACAACCTGTTGCCATCAAAGTTTTATCACAAGTAAGTTCTTAACTCTTAAAATTCTAATTTCTAAATTCTTGTTGATGAATATCGAATTTATATTTAAAAATTTTATACATAACTCTTAACTCTCTAATTTCAAAATTGAAAATCTTGATAGGTTGTTAGTTCATCATCATCTGAGAGGAATTGGAGCACATACTCCTTCATCCACTCAATAAAACGCAATAGACTACATTCCAGGAAGTCGGAAGACTTGGTCTATGTGCATTCAAACTTGAGGCTCCTAACACACAAAGACAATACCTACAAAAAAGGGGAGGCAAAGCACTGGGATGTTGAACTAGAGCATGTGGAGTTGGATGATTCGATTGCCTGCCTTGATGCACTTGTAGTTGATGATGATGATCACAAGCTATCTAGTGATAATGAGGCTGCTCCTGAGGCTGAGATTGCTAGTACCAGTGCCAGTAGCATTGTTTGTGCTTCTAGTTTGCCACAGCAGGAGGGTGGTGATATGTTTGATAAAATTTGATCAGTGATGGCTGATTGTTAATGTTGACATTATTATT
This sequence comes from Thuja plicata, assembly GCA_018584345.1. Classification (NCBI taxonomy): domain Eukaryota; kingdom Viridiplantae; phylum Streptophyta; class Pinopsida; order Cupressales; family Cupressaceae; genus Thuja; species Thuja plicata. The sequence continues at coordinate 5,787,815 of MU223742.1, forward strand.
TTTAAACTGAAACAATGATATGGTGGTGTATTTTGGCATTTTGCTATGTCATTTGGACTAAAACGTTAATATATATGGTGGTGTATTTTGCTATGTTGCTTTACTATTAGCATAGTGGTGTATGAACTTATTTGCTGCTGCATATATATATATATATATATATATATATATACAGACGAACCCAAACCCGAACCCAAAATAAATTTGAACAAATCTCAAACCTGAAACAGGACCAGCAACTTAGTTTTTTTATTCATTTATTAATGGCATGTCTTAAAAAATCCAAATGTCTGCCCCTATCCAATACTAGAGGGTATTTTCATCAAGAATACTCAAGAAACAAGATGAGGATAGCATGTAGGATCTTGCTCAGACAATGGAACAGTGAGAGCTCCAGAAACAAAAGGTATGGACAATGTCACAATACCCAAGATATGGGTGTTCACCATGCTATGGAAATCCATCTCTCAAATCAACCTACATTGAAGCTAAGGGAGAATCTGTTAAAGAAACTGATCCAGAAAAGATGGTTTTCTATAGCAACTTACCTTCACTATCAAATCCTTGCCAGTTGAAGTATGGCTCACATTGTCCTTAACAGATCAGCCTGAAGTTAATTTTTCTCGTCTTTCTTAAATGACATTCCTATAACTTGATATCCCTCGTGGTTATTTTCTACTCAAGCTGATTGACCGGGGATTTCCTTTCTGCAATTGCCCTGCCATTGGTTGATTATGACAAAATCAGCAGCATCCTACACCACTTCATTGTTCAAATCTTTGACTCTAGGTTCCATTCATCCTCCATAAGTTTTGGTTTTATTAAGTGACTCAATACCATCCTGCTGCCATTTTTTAGATATTGCCTGACAGTACCTCACCCTGTCTTTTAAATACTGATTCTCGTGCATATACTTCAGTTATTTTCTTAAACAAGTTAGTTGCATCAAAGTTGTGATAGTTTCCTTTTTCCATTATCATGTGATGTAGATCATTCAAAGCTAGTTGGAAGAATGGGTATAGTTTGCATCATATATCTCACAATAATGGTTTTTTCTATCTTCCTTGCATCGACTTCACATCATGTTTCTGACAAAATGCATAATCAGTTTGACCAACCTGTTCAGTGAAACCTGAATGAAAATTTTAACAATTGATAGGGAGTTGTTTTAACCACTCCAATGATTGAAAATCCTAGTGACCAGTCTCAGCACTGTTATGAAACTGTGGAATCAGAATGTGTGCTTCTGAGTGGGGACAACTTTAGCTGCTGTGTTCAAGCAAAGGTTAAAAAGAGAGGCTCAAAGTTCGCTGCAGCTGCTGTGAAATGTAAACTAATGACTGTCCCTCAAATGTCTGCTGATCAGCTGATGTTTACTGTCTGACTTTAAGTACATCAGGCTTCGGAACCTCATCTTGCTGCTTAAGGGTGACAATGTTGTCATCTAACTACATTAAGATATGCACCAAGAAGGGGTTTAGAATTAGTCTCGTCGGTATACCAATTCTGGAGGAACAGAGAACTTATCAAATATGTAAATAAAACACATCAAATTACTGGTGTCATTGCAGAAACTCAATGAATGGAAGTCTTCAAAGAAGCTTAAGCAAGTCAGGTCCCAGCTAGATGTCCTTGAATCTGCACATATCTCCAAGACTTCACATGCACTCAAGCCAATCAAAATGTTTCCAATGTATCTTCTCCCAACTGGCTAGTTGAGTGCTAGGGCAAGTGTCCATCAAGATTTCTGCGGCTGAGCTTGTCCCATAGTGTGTTGAATTCCATCGTGCTTGATAGAAGCAAACTTAATGGGAAGAATTAACCACATCTTAGACAAACAAAGTTCATCACAGGCTCACTAAAACTTAAAACTCCAGAGAAGGTAATTAAAAAAAATGAGCCATATTGGCAGTTCCTATGCATTAACCACTTCAAAGTCCAACTGTTAAAAGCATGAATTTAAACCAGTCAGTGTATCCAACATCTTGAACTATGCAAGATCCAGGTTTAAGTGAGTGAATGACATAGTACATGTACAAATTCCATGAATCAGCCATAGTATGTGTTGCCCTGATTCTTGTCAGTCCAATTTTTTAAAATTTTGAGTGAATTCGGAAAATTTCAGTGTCCCAAAATCCTTTTGTTATCTGTACATACGTTAACGGTCTAATGTTTTTCAATCCCTTTAATGGTCACTTTGTTTGTATTGTGGTCTTTTCACCAAGTTTATATTGGCTCGAATTTTAAATTTATAAAAAATAATTAAAGTTATTTTTTGAAATTATTTTAATATTCCTTAATTTTCTACCTTCAAACGAGCCCTCTTCCAAGAAAAACGGTGAAAAACTCAAGTTATGCCCTCTTGTTTAAAGTGCTCGAAATATTAAAATTTCTAACTTAAAGAGTTAGAAATGCTCAAAAAATGAGCATTCACAACCAAACCAAGTTCAAAATGCTCGAAATTCGAGCAATCAAAACCAAAATTGGTTTTGAGTGCTCAAAAATTGAGCACTCATAACCTATTAAGTTGTGACAGCTCAAAAAGCAAGCATTTCAAACTTGAAAGGTTAAATATGCTGAAATTATGAGCATTCTTAACCTCTCTTTAGAACCTTGCATAACTGTTTTTCAAAGAGGTCGGAGAGAAAAAGATTTCAACCAATGCATGAATACCACAGTTAAAACATGATATGCAGAAAATGGACTTGTTAAAAAGATATTATGATTTGGAATTCTCCTGAAGACATGCATACAAAGTATGGAATTATAAAACATGATGGCTGCAGACAATTGGTGTGAGTTGTTTGACAAAATGCTCAATGTTCGAAATGTGGAAACAAACATGAGGCATGTTGATTGTCTGACAAAAAGGACCAATTGCAAAATTTGCCCAAAATCGAGCTGTTGAAAATGTTTTAGAATCTTTCAACCGAATGCAAATATTAAGTCTGCATAAAAGTGGAAGTTTTGGGATATGCATATGCATGTATCAAAGCATGTTTGTATTGAGATTTTTGTCAGATATGATAGTTGCCAATCCGGCCAGTAGAAGTGAATGAAAAATTTGAAGTCATAAACCGTGTATTTGGATTGTTAATAGGATGCTTCACAGAGACAGTGTCCCATGAAATGGGATGATTTCAAGAATTTGCAGAAAATGGTTTTGATTGAATAGGTTTTAGAAATTTTCAAGCAAATGCAAACTATGGTAAAGCCGCTCTATATAACTCCAATCAGCATTCTCTGTGACTTCAAACATTAACACCTCAAAGAAATGTGTGAGCATGGCATAATATGATTTTTTAATCAGTGAGATATAAATTTGTTGAAAAAGCTTTAGAAACTTTTAAAGAAAATGTAAAGTGGCAGGTGAAGGCCAAAAAAATAACCTATGCCAATATCCTCACTGCCTACGTAAAAATAGAAGCTTTAGCAGAGAGTATGAAGATACATCAAAGTAGATAGCAAACCAGATTTTTGTCAGACGGCTCTATACAAATATTGCTGGAAGATGTACATGCCAAATGTGGAACCATAGACAGCACACGGTGACTATTTGACAGAATGCCTAACCAGAGACGACATTTCATGGAATGCTCGACTGCTAAATTTTCATAAAGTGGATTGGTTGCAAAGTTTTTAGTTTGGAGAGGGTATGAATGTCCATTAAGCATTGTGTGGGTGCAACAGACATGCACATGTGAAGGCAGGGACAATGGCGGCCAACTGTTTGACAGAATGCCTAAAGAGATGTCTCCTCATCGAATGCAACGATTGCTTTATATGCACAAAATGCTGGAAAGCCTGTGGTCATCCAAGACATCCAGTAGAATAATGGAAATGGGGACCCTTCATAGCAGTTATCATTGCAATGATGCTCCCATAGACATGCAATGAAGTGAGAAAATTGCTCATAAGCAGCACAATAAGCGTTTGTTCAAAATGCCTTGAAGATTTGTTAATCCACGGGTTCCTCAGAGGGAAGTTGTCTCGTGGATTGTAGAAATGAATGGATTTGATATAATGCACTTGAATTATTCAACAAAAATGCCAGCATGTGAATTGTTTGACATAATACCCGCAAGCATATGGAGCAGGGACAATGAATTGTTTGAAAAAAAGCCCTCAAAGAAATGTAATCTCACTGTGGGCCTCAAAATAAGATTTATTTAAGGCAATAGATAATTTCAGGCAAATGTATTTGGCAGGCAAAATATAAGATCGGTGGCAGATGTGCTCCAAAAAGCAGAATCATAATGAATATGCACAAAATGGATTGAGCAAGGAAGCTTTTAAAATCTTTGATTGAATGAAGTACTCCTAACCCAGTGGCCAACTTGAGGACACTCTAAACATTATTATTATGATTCCAGTAAAACCAGCAGTAGGTGGGATGATGTGGCGGAAACACAAGCAGTAAAGAGATCGATAAAGGATAGAGATGCTAAGAGTGTTGATGTGGAAGTAAAGACAACGCACTTTGTTTCTTATCAGAATACCTCAAAGATATGTCATCATATTGAAAGGAAATATGGAGATGATGCAATATGATATTGCACTTGGCTGCTATGGAGCAGCTTTATTGCAAGACCTATGTATGTTGAAGCATATTGTAACACGGGTCATATATAAGTATCTTGGCAATTTGGATCCACAGTTGCATGCTGCGAAAGAAAATTATTTTTTCCAGTTGCCTATTCCAATCACCAAACTTTGAAATTGTTCAAAATGATATGGGAATAGCTTTTATAGATATGGATACCAAGATGGAGCTTGAAGGAGATACATGATAGAGATTAACTCATTAAAAGAAAGCATCCCTTTAGAATCAGCATTATGCAATGGATGGTAATATGGTATAGTATTGGAGCAACATATTAATTGCTAAAGCTTGAAATGGAAATAGTGTTGATCTTGCCTTCACTCCAACCCACATTGTGAGGAAGCATGCTCATATTCATAACTTTGGTGATCAATCAAGGGGATTAAATGTTGTTAATGCATGGGTAATGTTAGCACATATCATTTAATATGTGAAAACACAATGTAGTGTGAATAAAGATCAGACATAGTATGGCATGCAATATTTTGCATTTTATGTGAACATTCTTTGTGCTGAAAATTGATGGATCAACATATGGACCCTACTGCAAAAATTGAGCCCTTCATCCTTATGGAAGGCATCAAGATTGTGCATTCATTTTGACAGAAAGATATATGTTTTGTCTCCTCAAACAGCTATATGGCGAGATGATTGTACAAGTACGAATGAAGCAGACAATGATGGAAAGTTACCTCGGTGAAGTCAATAATTGATCTTTCTTCTCAAAATGTATGGGCTTCAACTCGCCTTTTGTAAATAGTGACTTTTGTCACTTTTAGTCAAAGTTAAAAAGTTAACTATTTAGCGCGAAATTTGTAAAGTTAATGACCTTGTTCAAATTGCGCAAAAATAAGTTAGTTACTAGCCTGGAGAAGAAGGTAGTTATTATGTGAGCCTATAAACACAAAGCAATTTGTAAAAGGGGGGAGACTTTTTGCAAAGGAGAATCTATAGAGAAATTTTTAGAGAGACTTGTTGGTTTGACGTGTTGTACACAAGAGTCTTTGAACTTGTATATTTTCAAAGAGACAATAAAGAATGCACTTAGTTCGTATGTCTAGATGTGTTTTTGAGTTATCATTGCTGATTTATCATATGCTAAGTTGGTAATGTCTTTGTGTATTTATGGAATCCGTTAGTTTCTGATTCAAATGACAGATGTAAATGATGAAGCACAAGCATGCCCTGGTACCTTGGTTTAAATGTGATAAGATAACTTGTTTCCTCGTACGTTGAGATTTGTTATCCTTATTTCATTATTGCATATTCAAACTCATTTTGTGCTAAAACCCCCCTTGTAATTTGTTATCCTTTGGGAATCTCATATGGTATTCATATGTCTATCATTGGGGTTTTTGTTATCTTATTCCTTTAGTTTTGTTTTGTCTCCTTTTTGTATTTTCAGGTGAAAAGTACTCTGAAAACACAAATACCCCCATCATACGAGGGAGCTTCCCCTCTCAAACGCAGAGGAAGATTGCAATTTGATAGTGATATGGTTGCAATCTCTCCAACTATTGGCATAGTTGTCACTTGTCACTGCTCACAAGGCAAACAGGGTCAGTTTTGAAGAAGCACTCGCAGTGACAAATCTGTTTACCAACAGTATGTTATGTAATTGTTGTCATGCACTTTGGGTTCCCATGTGCAACACTCATGCTTCTCTTTCTATCTTCAAGATTCAAATTGCACACTTACTGTAACCACATTCCTTTAGCCATAAATAATATAATGTTAACTTGAATCAGTAACTCTTATGATTAAAGAAACAGAAGGAATCCCTTTTTAACTAAGTATGGAATAAATTATTTAAATCCCTCATCGAAACATCCATTGAAACTATTATCAAACGAACTAGACTATAGTACAACTACAACTTTGCACAGCTATTTGAAATAAAATAGTACATAATGCATACGTAAATCAAGTATCCAACTAAAGAGAGATAATGCATACGTAAATCAAGCATCCAACGAACCTCTTCAAATGATGAGACAAATGATTCCTCCAACCAACAAAAAGGAAATATTTATGTAATGAGAATATCTATGTCTGATGCAGGTTATCAAAAAGTCAATAAATATTACCTCATGTTCAATGATGTCCCGATCTTTCTCTGTAGTGCGATGCCGATCTATATAATCCTTTCGGTGGTCTAGAACAAAAGCGTCCAATGTCCGAATACTTTCAAGCTAAATAAATTAAATGTGAATTAGACATCTTATCTTTTCACCATAAAATGATAAAATATGACAACAATTGGACAGCAATCATTCCTATTTACTTACTAATGCTATGATGGCTAAACACATTGACAGAGCCCAACAGTAAAAACAGACATAAAAATGGCCTCAAGAATCAGTAGCAAGAAGAGACAGACAAGCACTTGTAAAACTACTAGATTTTTTTCCAGAAGTTATATTTTTAATTGAGAATGTATGCATGTGGTCATTTCAACCCGCACATATCTAATATACATTTACAATTAATTTCAAGTGATGCTTTATGAGGAAATAAAGTGACGGTGAAGTTTGTCAATCCCTATAAGGTAAAAATAAAATCAAATAAAATAAAAAATCAGAATAATAGAATGTCACTCACAGTTTTAAGAGCGGATTTGATAAATTGAGATTTTTGTAGAGGTCTACGTAAAATCAAAGATGCCGATATTTTTGCCATCTTAGCCTGCAATTGATAGTAATTCACCCAATAATTTCATTAAGCATGCATTGCCATGAAATAAATATTAATAAGCTCTGCTTCTAAAACACTGTCAAATCGTAATTGCAAACACCTACTAGAACTAGCCAAGATTATAATTAATTTTATTGGCAAACATGCAGTACAAGAAAATACTAACGTCAATGGCAATTCTTCAGTACACCAACAAAGCAGTATTCGTTGATCAGATAATTGTTTATAACTCCATATATGATAGCATGTTTATTTGAGTAAGATAGCTCACAAATTAAAGAGAAAATGAAGACACAATATTACTGCAACCGTTGGAGAAAAGAAATACATGAACTACAGTAACAAGATGGGAGAGGCGCTAAAAACATTCTGATTCAATGTATACTACTTGGTATATTTTTATGAGAGTGTGATATTAAAACTAACAGTATAAGGGTCCCCTCTAGATAGCACAAAACATTTTTTCATTTTGTCAACAAGAAAAATTACATAATGAGGTAAGATTGAATATGCAATCATAAGTCTTATGGCTTGTGTTTTTTATCATGTATGTATTAAGTTTTCCTACACTTTTTACCCTTGTTCAACACTCAACATTCTTTGTTAATTGTCTGATATGCTATTATTTACTGAGTTTAAAAGTTAGCTATTTTTTCCTGGAATATATCTCCGTACACTCACATGTCCTGAAACAGTATGGGATAATTATGCAAAAGGAACAGATCTCAAGTGCTTGAAGGAGCTCACATAGTTATTGAGAAATCCAAAAATGATTGGAAATTGAATTCTGACAGGTCTTCAAAGAAACCCATGGCAAATTAAGTGGTGATAGTGTAAATAGATTCTCAAGAGGATAAATACTCATCTCTCATAACTTCGTCCCTGAGATTGGTACTAGTAATATAGCCATGTTGAAAGACCTTCTGCAGGCCTAAAAATAGGCATTAGCACAAGAATAGCCAGTTTGTGGACAGATGATAAATATAATCTTTTTATGTATAATCAAGCAAGAGCCATGGCATCTTTGACATCACTTTGATCAAATGGAAAAGGCTCCAACATTTTTCTAGTCTCAACTACACATTGAATCACATATGTCAGGAGATCTGTGAAACAAGAAACTGATTTTGTCAGAAACGGTATTTCCAAATTAAGATTGAAACATTTTAATGTAACTTAATACACGATCCATTCAATTAACTTCCGTTAAGTTGCTAGTTACAATGCCAGGTGAACATGGCATGCATTCCTCTTAAACTGGTTGTTTTGCTTCATAATGTTTTTTTCTGCTTAGAATCACCTTTCCTTTTCCATTTTGGTGTTTCTCCTACTCTCTCTGCTCGCTTGTTAGATCAGAAATCATGTACCAAGGTGATTCAAGAAAGTTTAAAGGGTTTTTTACTTTGAAGTATAAGAAGAATCCTTCCGTTAAAAAGGTATAGGTGGAGAACCCAGCTACGGGTATGCAGTGAAAAGAACTGAAGGGCAGGTGACACGGTTTAAGCTAGTCTAAACATCTAAAGATCCTCAATGGTGATCATTCAAAATAAACATGGAACTCAACAAAGCTTTAAAGAATAAAAAGAAACGAAGTACTTTGATTTGTGACCCAAGTTTGACATAAACTTTCAATATGTTAACACGGCTACCAAGTTGGGCAGAAAATCAGAGCTCTGTTGATTGGGATTCACTTTGCAATGGACTATTGAATCAAATACCTTGCCCTCACAATAAGAAATGCTAAGAGACACAGCATGTAAAAACTTCAGTTCCTTAGATCATGGTGAAGACAAAGGCAATTTCTGGCTTGGGAAACTAAAGAGTAGAAAAAAATCCAGAAACAGTTTCTGCAATTGTACATAATCATAAAGACTCACAAGTATTCCACTTCGCAGAGATCGCTTCATTGGAACAAATAAAGTTCAAAAGGGTGTGTAACTTGGTACTGAAAGTAAGATCCCAGAATGGGTAACCAGTCAATTGATTTGGATGACAGCTCAACTTGGGAGGTTTCTATGCACCAGTGTCATACACTGCACAACCACACCAACAGTCACAACTATCATTTTCACATGTTATCCCTTGAGAGCTCAGGAGGCAGCACCCACATCTGAATTTCATTGAGGACAAACAACCAAATATTTCAACATTGGTAACAAATTTCTTGTTAGATAACTGTGCAGTACACCTTATGAGTTGCCCAAATCATTGTGGAGATGTTCTGCATAGATCGCTGGAGAAGCAAAACTTCCCCATTGGCGCATTCTCAAAATTAGCCTGCATGGATTTTAATACATCTATTGGCACCAACAAACTATCAATTTATCATACTACATTTTATTCACGCAGGTTTTTAATTTTCCTTATGTTAGGGGATATTGCTTTCTTCCTACACATATTATTAAGCTTGCTTCGGTTATTTAGGCATGGTTATTATGAGAACATGTGGCCTAATCCATCAGTTACATGTGTTGCTCTCACCCATCTTTGGTTAGTTGAAACTTGAGTCGCACACCTTCGTTTGGATTTATTCGCCACCTCCCGTAACCATTTGTTTGTCTTCATCTAAACAGGTGCAGCCATGTAATTTGGCATTTACCATGTAGATAATACTCACACCTATTTTGGGCAGTTAGACTTATTACACCTCTTGAATGTATATGCCCCTGTTTGTGCTATATACTAGCAATCGCACCTTGGTGTGCAATAGGTATGCCGAAGACGTGTGGAAGGTCAATTAGAGGAAATTTTGGTCTATTTTTTTAATACATTGATGGTGGGTTGTTAGGCAAATAATGTTGTCTATGCAACAAAGGTCTCAACGAAGAAGTGGTACCTTCAAATAAAATATATATCCACTTAATAAAACCCAAACATGGTTAAAACAAAACCTCTGAGTGCATGTTATATTTACACTAGGTAGATAGGGAGAGGGGGAGATGGAGATAAAAGAGGATAAATAGAGAGGCAAAGAGAAAAGATATAGATGTAGAGAAAGAGGGAGAGGGGGGAGAGGGGGAGTGGGGAGGGTGGGGGTGAAAGATTTTAAATAAATTACAAAACCTAAAGTAAAATACATCTATTTTTAATGAACTTGAAATTTGAACATATGGATCTATTGAAACTATCTTGGATTATGTTTAATTTATGAAAAAATTAGGCTAATTGTTAAAATTAGGATAAGTGCACAAAATAGGCAAATATTTGATGAGATTTTACCAATTTTGAGGGTAGCAAATCTAAACACAAACAATCCCTACGATAGCATTTTGCATATCTTTTCATGAAAACTTTTAATATTATTTATCTGAAATTGTGAAATAGAACATTTTTCTTGGTGTAGTATTAACATATTCTAAACATTATCTTGAAAAATAACATTTATTTATAATAATAAATTTAAATATTATAATAACCTTAATTAGTATTTTGCCTCAAAACTATTTAAAAATATTGTTATTTCATTTATATTATTTAAATTAACTATTTATTAAATTTTTATATTTCTTGTCGGAAACGATGGAGAGCGGCAACGGCTATGAAGGTAACGGCTATGGCGGCCAACGCTCTGGAGGTAATGGCTTCGACAGGGGAAGATCAAGTTACAGGGTACAGATGGGAAGGCGTTCATGGCCATCGTCTCATCGTAGACACTCAAGGGTCTTGACCAGAAACAAGAAGTTTTGGGGGGTTCTTAGAAATGGAGACTCAAGCAAAGGGCATTTCAACAGAAATCAATGGCCTGACAATAGTTAGCGCTTCCAAGATAATTATAAACGCAACAGATTCAATGTGCGAGCAGGATGGAACCCTCCAAGACAAGATCTGTCACAACCCCCCAATAGGGGATGGAATGGTGGGCGAAGGGATAACAGAGGTCCTCCTTTGTGGAAGCAGAATGAGTTCCTGCAGCTGCCAAATAACCTCTGATTCAAGCAAATTGAAGAGAAGTTTTGGCGACCCAAAGGATCAGGCATTGCTAGGCCCAACTTCAATACAGTGAATACACCCTAGGCTGCCGAAAAAGAGGTAAATAACACTATTATTGTTAGGGCTTCATCTTTATTGATTAACAACTGTCAATGGGAAGAGTCAGTTAATAGGCTGCACGATAAAGCCCTTTTTCTGAAGTGGTTAGGTCTTTGGCCATCTATAGCTAAAATCCAAACGTGGATAAGGAAAAAATGGGGGGACAATTTTGAAATCAAAACCCTAACCAATGAGTTCCTTTTAGTGATATGCCCTTCGACGACAAATAAAGACTGAATATTGAATGGAGGACCATATATGTTGGATGGTAAAGGCTTTTTCATTCGGGACTGGAAACCAAATTTTAACCCTGACACAGAGGAAGTTGAGGACATAGTTGTTTGGTTAAAACTTAAAAACCTCCCATGGGAATATAAGAATGAGGAAACCCTAAAGACTATTGGTAATAGTTTAGGGAAATTTCTAAGGTTTGAATAAGTGGTTGATGCAAATGACTTCTATATCTATTCCAAGATCTTAGTGAAGGTACAAAAATGTTATCAGATTCAAGACTATGTATGTAGTGCTAGGATCGGTGAAAGGGGAATGGCGACTCAAAGTGGAGGTTGAAGATGTTGACCTTTCAATGGAAGCAATAAACACCAATACAAAAGGTAAAGGACTTGAAATCAACAAAAGTGTTGAATGGATCAAAATGATAGAATCAAGTTGAAACCAAAAACCCCTTTGGTCAATCCACTTCGAGGAAGATATGATAAGTAATAGAGGTTCAGAGGCTAAAGTGGAAATCCTCGATTCAGGAAGTCAAGATAACTCTGACGAAATTAGAGGCAGTGAACATGAACCAGATAACACCTCTCAAAGAGAGAATACAGATTGCCCAATGTCAACTCAAATTGTTAAGGAAACACCCCTCTCTCCCTCAGATGAAGTTGAAACTAGAAAGGAAGATCATGTAGAGAGATGCGGGCTTGAGCATCTTCTAGTTGTGCCTAATACAATGGATGAAAGCCTATACACCCCCAAAGGCAACAGGCAAATGACTAGTGATAGAAGCTGTAAACCTGATTTCATTGCGGAGGGAGTTTTTCTATCAAAACAAACAGAACCTGCTCATGAAGGAAAGGAAACTGAACTCATAGACCAATGCAAAGATATACAGATATCTCCTATCAGAAATCTAGAAAAATCAATGGACGATATGAGAGACAATGAAGGTAATGGGTGGAACGCGAAATTCGAATATGATTCTCAGGAGGAAGAAGCAGGAAATAATGATTTAGGCATGCAAGATCAGATGGATCTCTTAGACAAAAGAACTATCAATCAAACTCCTTCAACATTGAATAAGCCAAATGTCAAAGAAAAGAAGAAGAGAGGTTGTAAATCAACCAAGGTAAAACTCGCCATTGCTGGTAGTGCAGCAGACCAGTCAAAATTGTTGAGATGGGGAAGAGGCTATCCCTCTTCCCGGAAGCCATGAAGCTCCTTTCATGGAATGTCAGGGGGCTGCAATGCCCCTGACAAACGGCACTTGGTCAAGAGATGTTTTGACCAGGCCCAACCAGATTTAATTTTCTTACAAGAGACAAAGTTAAGCAGGGATGGTGTGTTACAGTTTGCTAGGAAATTTCAACAGTGGGGAAGCCTCTTTAAGGAGGCAGTAGGAGCCTCAGGAGGTTTAGGCATTTTGTGGAAGGACACTAGGATGCATGTCAGCTTGATCAAGGAGGGATGTCATTGGCAACTAGTTAAAATTCAATCTTTTCAACTAAATGTTAATTTCTTGGCTCTCAATATTTATGGACCATGTAATCAAGTTCAGAAACAGTAGCTATGGGCCTCCCTTACTGGAATTATTTCTAGAATTAAAGACAATCTGTTTCCATTGGGGGGGGGGGTTTCAATGTCATTCTCTCTCCAGCGGAAAAATTAGGAGGAAAAGGGTGGATTAGTCAAAGTCAAAAAGATTTTGCTAACTTTGTCTCGTCTAATGAATACAAGATGTAGGGTTCAAAAATGGAGCCTTTACATGGACAAACAGACGCACAGGGTTTACTAATATTGCAGAGAAGTTAGATAGGTTCTTCCTTGGAGGTGCTTAGGAGGAAACTAATTCGCTGTGTCAGGCAGAAATACTGCCAATAACTGGCTCTGATCATTTTCCTATATGCCTAAGGATTCTAGAAGATGCTGCTCCAGAACGAGCAGCATCTTCCTTGGAGGTGCTTAGGAGGAAACTAATTCGCTGTGTCAGGCAGAAATACTGCCAATAACTGGCTCTGATCATTTTCCTATATGCCTAAGGATTCTAGAAGATGCTGCTCCAGAACGAGCAGCATCTTCCTTGGAGGTGCTTAGGAGGAAACTAATTCGCTGTGTCAGGCAGAAATACTGCCAATAACTGGCTCTGATCATTTTCCTATATGCCTAAGGATTCTAGAATGGAGGTGCTTAGGAGGAAACTAATTCGCTGTGTCAGGCAGAAATACTGCCAAAAACTGGCTCTGATCATTTTCCTTTATGCCTAAGGATTCTAGAAGATGCTGCTCCAGAACGAGCCCCTTTCAGAATTGAAAAAATGTGAACGAGCAGCATCTTCCTTGGAGGTGCTTAGGAGGAAACTAATTCGTTGTGTCAGGCAGAAATACTGCCAATAACTGGCTCTGATCATTTTCCTATATGCCTAAGGATTTTAGAATGGAGGTGCTTAGGAGGAAACTAATTCGCTGTGTCAGGCAAAAATACTGCCAATAACTGGCTCTGATCATTTTCCTATATGCCTAAGGATTCTAGAAGATGCTGCTCCAGAACGAGCCCCTTTCAGGTTTGAAAAAATGTGGATGCGCGAAATGGGCTTTTGGGAGATGATTGCAACATGGTGGAAAGATGCTCCTCGACGCTCGGGTAATTGTGCCTTCCTTTTTTTCAAAAAAATGCAACATATTAAAGAAAGTTTAAAAGTTTGGAATAGAGAAAAGTTTAAGAATATCTTTGTAGAAAAATTTAACCTTGAAGCAGAGCTAGCTGTTTTGAATGAGATAACAGCCCAAGGGGGGATGGACAATAGCATCTTCAATCAAGAACTAGAGCTAAAACAGAAATATAATGAGGTTCTAAATAGAGAAGAGATATTCTGGAGACAAAAATCTAGTGAAATATGGCTCAAGGAAGGTGTGACTGAAATACAAAATTTTTCCACAACTTGGTATAAGGAAGACGGTCTTTGAACAAAATCTTTTCCATTATGGATAATCAAGGTAATGTATTGACCGAACAAGATCAAATCAACGAAGCTGCAATCAGTCACTTCTCTTCTATCTTTGCAAAAGACACAGGGGAAACCGAAGATGTGAACAATTTTTTGGAGGTAATCCCTTGGCTTATCTCCAAGGAATAGAACATAATGTTGATGGGAAGTATTGCTGAGTCTGAAGTTAAAAAGGCTTTATTCAGCATGAGCAATGATAAGGCACCGGGTCCTGATGGATTCCCGGCTTTATTTTTTCAAAAAGCTTGGCATTGTCTTGGGAAAGAATTATGTGAGGTAGTTGAGGAATCTAGAAAGGGAGGTTTCATTTTTAAAGACTTTAACAATACCTTTCTAGCTTTGATCCCCAAAAAAGGAAAGAAGGAATCCTTCGATGACTTCAGACCGATAGCCTTATGCAATACAGTCTACAAGGTGATCACAAAAGTAATGGCAAATAGACTAAAAGAAGTGCTACCTACACTAATATCAGAGGAACATAGTGGTTTTGCCCCTGGCAGGTCTATTTATGAAGGTATTATAGTGGTGCATGAGGCCATTCATTCTATTAAAGTAGGTCAAGAAGCTAGTATGATGATAAAATTGGACATAAGAAAGGCTTATGACAATGTAAACAGAAGTTTCCTTATGAAAGTGCTACATCAATTTGGGTTTGATAAAAAATGGGGTGACTGGGGTGTATAATTGTGTTTTTAGACCTCGTCTTTCCATTTTGATTAATGGCAGCCCACAGGGCTTCTTTGAAACCTCTACAGGTATTCGTCAGGGAGACCCCCTCTCCCCTTTTCTTTTTATTATTTTGGTTGAAGCTTTAGGGAGAACCATCAAACATGCATGATCACAGGGGTCTTGGAAGGGGTTAAAAGTGGCAAGAGATCTTGATCTGATCACTCACCTGCAATTTGTGGATGACACATACCTTATGGGAGAAGCATCAGCTCGGGAAGCTAGAACTATTAAAATAACTTTGGACACATATAGCAAGGTTTCTGGACAATCTATAAACTGGGAGAAATCTGAAATATTATTTTTCAACACTAGCTTACCTACTCAACAGCATGTTACAAGGATCTTGGGAATGAAAGTTGGCAGTCTCCCTAACAAATACTTGGGCATTCCACTCTTTGAAGATGCTTCTAAGGCAAATTTGTGGAAAGAACTAATTGACAGTTGTGTGAAGAGAATGGACAGCTGGAAAGGAAAATGGCTCACTTATGCAAGGCGTATTCTAATGCTTCAATCGGTCATATCAGCCATCCCTAATTTTCAATGAGTTGCCTAAAAATCCCGCTCAAAGTTTTAAGATATATTGAACAGAGAATGAGAAAAAAAAATTGGAATGGGGGCCAAGAGGAGGATGAAATTCCATTAGTTGCATGGGATACAGTATGCAAATCTCGTAAGAATGGGGGTGCAGACCTTTGAAAATGGCAATGGATTAATAAAGCATTAGGAGCCAAATTGGTGTGGGAAATTTTCTCCAATCCTTCTCAACTTTGGGTAAGAATTCTGAAAGCAAAATATTTAGATTCATTGGATGATAGAAGGATTCTGACAGTTCAAAACCCCCCTAAAGGATCAGCAATATGGAACTTCATCTTGGAATGTAGACCCCTAATTTGTAAGCACGTCTTGGCAAATTGGGGATGGAAAGGATGCTTTATTTTGGGAGGATTCTTGGGAGGGTAAACCCGCTCTATCTGAAAGTTACAACTCTAGAGAGCTAATTGACAGTCTTAAACAGGTATGGGGTGATAAAGTTAAGGATTATATGGAACTCCGATCTGGACCATTAGGACAGCAATGGGGGTGGAAAGATATTGCCACAACAGGCCTTAGTGATGAAATTTGCAACTCTATGATGAACATTTTTGCTGACAGATCTTTAACTTCATCAGATAATAAAGACAACATTATTTGGTATGCTGCTAAAAGTGGCAACTACTCAGCAAAGTTGGGTTACAAGCTATTGGTGAATGAAGAGGATACTGGAGAATGGCCTTACAAGTTATGTTGGGATAAGGACAGTTTACCAAAAGCATATGCTTTTGCATGGATTGCTATTTAGAACAAGATTTTGACAGGGAAAAGAAGAAAGAAGTATGGGTTTATTGGACCATCAATATGCCCGTTGTGCAATCATGCTAGAGAGGATGCTGATCACCTCCTGGCCCACTGTGATTTCTCTCAAAAATGTTGGGAGATGGTTAAGTTAAAATTAAATTGCATCGGACCTATGCCCTACTCTATACTGGATATTTTTCAAGGATGGCAAACTCACCACATGAAATCCACTCTCTCAAAAATATGGATTGTTTGCCCCTCAATAATCATATGGGAGCTATGGAAGGAACGAAACAGAAGATTTTTCCAAGGAGTCTTAGAATCTATAGAGAATTTTACAAAGGATTAATGCATCAATTGAAGAAGTCGTGAGCTCGGCAGTCAATAAATTAAAGGCAAGCACTATCTTCTCATCTTGGGATAGATCAATTCAGAAACAATGGCCTAGGATTAAGATTCATTACAAAAATGATGGAAGTCAAACAGGTATGGTAAAAACATGCAGAGATGATATTAGATGGATTCCTCCAGACACAGGGTGGATCAAACTCAACTCTGATGGTTCTTCGAAAGGTAATCCTGGGGTCTCAGGGGCAGGAGTTATTGCAAGGAACAGCGATGGGGAATTATTAGCTATTGCAACAAAAAGGATTGAGGATGGATCAAATAATACAGCAGAAGCACAAGCAGCTATTCTGGCATTGAAATTGGGGTGTATTTTGGGAGTGGATAAAATACATCTAGAAGGAGATTCGAAGATTATTATTGAAGCTATAAAAAAGGGTCAGTCACAAACTTGGTATATTAATAGCATCATTAGAGAGGTGGATGGGTTTCTTCAGATTTTCAATGAATTTAGAATAAGCCACACTCTACGAGAAGGTAATACGGAGGCAGATAAATTAGCCAATTGGGCGACTACATTTGACAAAGTGAATGTCACAGTTTGTGAAGATTTTTCTAATTTCGCATTGTTCAATTCAAGTCATTTATAGTTATGGAAATAGAAAAGGAAAAAACATTAAAGATGCTGCATTTGTGTGAACTGTGTCATCAAAGATATCTTGCAAAATCGGCAAACTGTAAGTAAATTATTAGAAAGGACACATGAGGCATAGTCCCTTGATCGCAAACAGAAAGGTAATGACGATTTGATGAGGAAAGATGGAACGGAGCAATAAATGCATGGCAGGCCTTATGCAACGAAAGAGTTAGCAGGCAGTTTGAAAAGACTCTTCACACGATTCTTGATAAATGCTGGACGAAAAGTTCGAAGCAAATGCATTTTATAAAAAGGCTTGGCTGCAATTTTCCAACACATTGCTCACAACAACACAGAGAATTGAAATGAAGCTGTTGGCAAAAAGCATGGAAGCCATCTTCAGTTTAGACTCTGACAAGCAGATGAAAGCTTTTAGGGGCCCTGTAAGTAGTGAAAGGATCAAAGGGTTCCTGAAAATAAAAACTGATAGAATGGCGGAGGGTGTTGAAAGTGATTGGTAAGCAGTTTCAAGAGAGAAGAGTGAAGAGAAGGACAAACTTGGATGTAATCTCCATTTTCATCGCATGGGGTCTGGAAATTCGCGAAAGCATAGAAGAAGTAGGTCGTGTAACAAAAGCCTTGTTTGAAACTGATGTGCTTGGAGAAATAGATTCAATTCTGGAATGGTCTGTTCCAGGTGTTGGGCAGGACTTAACTGAATGCTTTGAGGAAGACGACGATGCGCGGAGGTTCGGTCTTATTCCCTTTCTTCGCTGGCAAGCAAGAGTGGACAAGCCGCTAATGTTTATGGAAGCGATGGAGGGATGGCAGCAAGTAAAGGCTGAATTAACAAGCCAAACCCAAATGGCAAATAATAGAGCAAAAAACATTTTGATGAATGTGCCAAGGAAGAAGCGCAACCCACGCGGCCGAGGCAAGGGAAGGATGGTTGCTGGATAAAGCTTTTTTACACAGTAAGTTTTTTGGGCGCTTTCTTTTTTTGAGTAAGGATGAACGGAAGGAACAGAGATAATGATCAGCTGAACAATGCAGCTCGGGGTGTCAATTGCCCTCATTTTTTTGAAAACACTTACAAGTTTTAGCGCCTTTCAGCAGCAAAATAGGCGTTGTGGTTACCGATTTCCATATGTTTTAATCTATGCATTGTGAATGATAGATTATGTAGGGTAAAGACGGGTAAAAGCCCCTTTTTGTCTTTGTAAAGTTTGAATACCGTATCTTTATAGCTTTAATAGATGTAACAATGATTTAGATGGCTTGTTATTGTAAAGGAGAAAGACACTCCTACAGTAGGTGATAGCTAACAGCTATATGCTGCGCAATGACTCTTTATATTGTATTTTCTTTCTGCTATATCAATAAAAATACCTATTATCGACCAAAAAAATATATATATATATTTCTTAAAGAAAAGATATCGAATAAGTTTTAAAAACCTAAAAAATTACGAGGTAAATGAAAATGGTTCTTGAATAAACAATGTAAATAAAATAAAATAATTCTAAGCATTATAATTATAAAGTATAATTAAATATTTTTTTAAATAAATAAATTTGAATAGTTTTATAATTTGAAATAAAATACATCTATTCATAATATCTATTTTTTATCAATTGAAATTAAAATAAATAATAAATACTACTAAAATAAATAGTGGCATTGACTTCGTGAATACTTATAATTCTCCTATTTACCTAAACATTTAATCTAGACCCAAAACTTTGCCAACTAAAGAGTTATTCATTTTGGAAACAACTGTCCACTACCAAATCCAATAGGTAGAATGCAATTTTACCAAATTCAAAAGCAACATCAAGAAAAACAAAAGAGTCCAATACACAACTCTTACCCTTTCAGAATTCCACTTTATCCTTGCATGCGTTGATTGGTGAATGAATGGGTATGGTCTACACACCAAAGTTATAATAGAATCACTATGTAACTTAAATCTAGAACCAACAATTTGTATATGTTTAGAACATTGGTCCATTTGTTTGAAAAATAACTATAATATATTTTTGGATCATAAAGAAAATTTATATGAAAACATTTACATTCATGAATTTCAATGTTGTTTATAATTATACACTTCATCAATTTTTTAAATCGTTATAATCCATATTAAAATGTCTAACGCTACAATGCTAAAATTCATATAATACCAAGTTTTATTGAAATTAGCTTTTTAACACCAATATGCTATGACCCTGCAGACCCGTGCGCATACAATTTTGATGAAAAGGGGGATGAAAAAAATCAGTTTTTAGTTGTTAGTAGAATTGTCAACTCTATCTCCTCTGCTGCCAGAAGCAGAAACATGTACTATTTTGAGTTTGCATTTCCCTAAATTAAACAATGCCTAGCTTACATCTATAAGTGGTACATCTGGCTAAGTAACAACGTCGTCAAATTTGGCTGGATGAATTTTTTTGGAACATCTTGATTTTGTAATTTACATAGATATTTTACCCTTTTTCTAATTCTGGATTTCCCAATTATTTTGGCCCGATCTGTTGAACAAATAATTTTTGTAAACTTAGTAACTTGCCAAATAATCTTTATTGCTAATTAGTGAGGTTGAAATTGAACAATTTCAGATATATTATATGCTCTACAGTAGTAATGGGCAAATTTGAAATGAGGGTTTCAAAAGCCTTGAGCTTGAAATTGATGGGGAAAATGAATGCTTGCAGAGCTTGATTTTACATGTCATTGATTGCTTTGGTCAAATGTATGTGTAATTATTTATTCGGTTCTACGTGGACATCAAACTACTTTGAAATATTTTTAGGTTGAGGTGTCATATTGTGTTCTTCTGCATGAACTCCATTATTCTCATCCTGCCATGCTTACCCATTACACTTCTAAAGTTCCTCACAAAAATTAACAATATATCCACAATAATAGGTCTAGATCTGTCTCTGAACTACTTCATTTATCCAACACCCACAGAGATGTTATTTAGGGTTTTATGCATTACACATTCATCACATTCTGGTGAATTTCCTCTAGCAAGATGAGAATCAAGATCTACTGGATTCTCACCTTGGTTGTGAATCTGACGGTCTTGGTGATACTCCTTCTCAGACTGCGATCATGGAAGTTGCAAAAGTGATAGATAGCTAACTCGCAAAAAAAATAGCTACCGCACAGTGATAGATAGTACCTAACACTTTCAAAATTTATGGCCATTATAGAACACCAGCCAGACTATGCACATGTGGTGGACGAAGGGTTATGTAGAGCCATTGATATATACTTGAAGGCCCATTCTGGACTGACAAAAATTAAACGGAAAAAGCTTTGCAAGCTTATAGATTGCCAGAAATTGGATCTAGTAGTCCATATACTCTGGGGAAATGAGTAAGGTTCCTGGTAATTGAGAGAACTGTGAGGAATGCAGCAGCGGCATGGGAGCGGCTCGCGGCCCCGAAGGAAGAGCTTCTGTGCGAGCACTTCGTCCTCCAGGCAGAGTTCACCAGGCTTGTAGTCCATGTATTGGTGGAGATTGTCCTTGAGCAATGCATAGGCTTGACCTATCGAGGGAAAAATGGTGTCTGAACCGATGTTGGGCATGTAGCCCCACGGGAGCTTCTTTCGTGAAATGAATTCGATGAGCTCCCTGAACATTGCTCCTCCTCCCCAATGTACCCACAGATCATTCATGGAATTCATGATTGGGTCTAGGGATTTGAGGGCCTTTGTGCTCACGATTGCCTCTGAGAGTTTGCTCGATATTTGGAGTTGGGCCTCCACTTTCATTAGTTCTTGCCTGGTTTGGATCAAATTTGTCATCAATAATACAAGTCAAAATACAACAGACCAAAGAAATAGGACAGCTAAGATTTTCCAATGGTCGTCCATGCTTCTGAATAAACGTGGACCATCGATACTATGATGTGGGCTCTCTATAATTCCTTTAGAAACACAAATCTGTTTAGGCAAAGAATCTTCCAAGTTACAAAAAGTATCCACACTATTTGTATTTCTGCCTACCTATGGAGTTTTTTTTGTGCGCCATTGAACTTTGATTTTTCCTTTTCATCTGTGATGCCTGTGAAATCTCTGAGTTTAAGCTATTGTTTGGACATGTCTCTTGATTTTGTGGGAACATCCAACGCTATTGCTTTGTTGTGACTTGATTCTTTAACCCTTTCAGAACTATTATTGGAGGAAAGTGATATACCATGTATATCTGAGAGCGACCCACATGGAAGCTCTGTGCTCCCTTTCCTGGAATCCCGAATTTCCTTCTTGTCTCTTGTTCTTCAATGTTTCGACTACTCACTCCAACATCCACATCAATTAGCATCAAGCAACATGCACTAACAGAAAATGAATCAACAATTGGAAATTGTGCAATGGTCGTCCACTGTCTCCCCGCAATTGTAGACCTTTGATGGGCAATATGAGCTTCTCAATCTCATATAAGGAAACGCCTTTGGCGTAATAAAGCTCTCACCTCTCTACTTTGTTAGTCAGAAAGAGTAATATGAGCATTGCTTATAATCTCATGCATTTTGTCTCTTGAGTTCTCTCTTTTCAGGATTCTCAGCCCATTCCACTATCTTTGAAGGCAGCTCTTTGGAGATTGTGGATGAGTACAAATATCTAGGATTCTAGGAATTGATTTCCAATATAGACTCTGTTGGGAGACATGTAGATCAAAAAGAATCTAGGGGGGATGGGAAGCCTCATACCTTCTCCAGAATAGGTGCAGGAACGCTGAGTTGTGGGATTAGAAGACTAAGAAGACTCTCTTTGGTTTGTTAGTGGTACCAGTTATTCTTTACGGGTGTGAGGCTCGAGGGAGTAACGTGTCAAATCACAAATGGCGACAAATAGAAAGAATTCAAAAACATCTAATCACTTGCGGCCTCAAGGTGAAGCCAACGGTCCCTTACGAGATCCTCTTAGCATAAGCTGGTATGTTTCCAATCAAGGCTTCAGCAATCATTCGTTTGCTAAGTTACTTAAAAAAGGTTGGAAATATGGATAAGCACCACTTGCCAAAGACGGTTGTTGAAGAGAAGCTAAAACGTAGGAAAAAAACATGGAAAAAACAAAATAGCAAGTGGATGGACAAATGGAACATAAATCTTCATGAGTGCCCAAACACTACTGAGGAGATAAAAAAGTGGGTGTTAGAAAAATTCAAGAATGCCATGTGGACAAAACAGCTAGGTAAGAAAAAAGCATATTATGTCAAGAATTTAATCCCATGTGGGAACATGATGATAAAGACTATTTAAGATCCACAATCAAAGGAAAGGCCAAAACTCTAATTGCACAATTGAGGACTAGCTCTTGTCATTTGAGATGTGAAACTGGTAGATGGATAGTACCCAAAGAAGTGTGGAAGGAAAGAAGCTGTAATTTTTGCAGCAAGGGGGTGGTGGAAACTGAATGGCATTTTATCAAAGAATGTGCAACATACAAGGATATCTGCTGTCAATATGAAGACAACTTAAAGGTGAACAGTCTGAATGAATTTTTCGAAGAGGCAAGATTGCACAAAACAGCAAGTTTCTTACTTCGGATCCACAACAGAAGTCAACATGGAGAAGATACAGCATGCAAATTAATTTGTTATCTCCTAGTCCCTTAGACCGCTGGTCTCGTGGACATCATTAGAATTCCTTCATTCATTCATTCACTAGTTTATTCTTCAATCATCTGTTGACTAGAGTGCATGTGATCTATAACTAACACTAGATTCGAACTCAAATTTTTGTTTCTTGTAGAAGCTAACACATTTTCTCTATCTAGATACACATCTGAGGCAAGAAAAGGTTCTTTACACCAACCTATAATATTTTGGACTCCACTCTTGCACAAAGATGACATTTTAGTATGCATTTCTTTAGACTTATCTTGCCTTTGTTCGCTATTCTCGTGCACTGCTTTCAAGCTTTGTTGTAAAGATGAAACTCTACTCAAGAAGTATATAGATTGATTCTACTATGATCAACTGGAAATAAGACTTGTCAATGAATACAAGTGAGAAAAAATTAAAAGTGCACTGAATGTATATAGTTGAACATGTTTTAGATTGGAGGCGCCTATGGATAACCTATGTGTTTAGGGTTATCAGTCCAAAGCAAGTGGGCAAGCCAAAAACTGAAGGGGAGGGGAGAGGCCCAACCTCTACAATAGGGCAACGCACCACTTGCTATTGGTCCAATAATAGCAAATCAAATTGGCCCCCACCCCCTTTCTAAATGAATAAGAATTTTATGGGGAAGGGAGTAGGGGTTCCAATTCCCATTCCCCACCCATCCCTACCAAGTGGGGTTCTTACCCCCTAACCCAACCTATGTTACATATAGATGCTAGTAACCACCTTACTAGCAACACTCACAAGAAACAAAGTAACAATACTACTATCCCCCTCTCTCTTTCCATATATAAATGTTGCTTACTATGACTACATGGTTAATAGAGCAGAATTTTGTAAATAAATTGGAGATTATTATTATGATATAGAATTTAGGATAGTAAATTTCAAACTTCTAACCACTTCCCTTAATATACAAAATTATGCACATTTTCACTTACATGTTTTCATCTCCAAATGTCTGAAATTTGACTCAGGACAATATCCTTGAGAAACCGTCAGGAAGCTGATCCTGAGTGTAGAAATGGTGGAGCTCTATATGATTGGCATGCACCATCTATTTAATGACGTGGCAATAAAACTCCATGTTCCTGAATGGCTCAATTCTTCACCATCTTCATGTCATTATCATTTATTCAAAACAATGATGTCAACTAATACTCAAGATTCTGCAGTCCCATATGTATTTAAGTACAATTCTCTGTGATGCCTTGTACTCTACCTTAGAGCAAGAAATACCATGTACTGTGATGCTTCTTAGTCATCCAAGAAACTGCTCCTAAGCACATGCAAAAAACATACAAAAAATGCAACCTTCAATCATCAGTAGAGCCTACTCAATCAGCACATATGTATCAACTTCCAGCCAAGTACAACTCACATTCTTCATGTAATCCAGTACAAAATTCAGAGTACCCAATCAACAAACTTCCAGTGGACTGCTCTAGGTTTTGTCATGAATCTGGAAAGATTGTTTGGATAGTACCCTAGATCTAATCTACTGTTTGTTAGATAAAGGTGAGTCCCAACTGTCTGTGGAGAATTTTTGCTACCTTCTTCAACTCAACAAACATATTTGTAAGCTTTAACTCTAGTTACATGGGTGTTGTGATTGACATGCACTTGTTCATTCATAATTTCTCAAGCAATTCCTACAGATGATTTTGTCATCTTTAGGATAAAAGAATATGATGCCTTTTCAGACAATCCTCCAAGCCAAGCTAATAGTGCACTAAAACAAGATCATCAATATATATCATAGTTGAAAATCTCGCGATTATATCTCGGATATTGCAATATATCGCGCTACACAAACTGAAATGATATTATCTCCATTAATATCGCTGACAATATTTCCAATATCGCACAGCAATTTTAACCTAAAAATATCGCATTTTTTGGCGATTTTTACCCAAAAATCTCACTGCTTATAACACTTAAGTTAAAAACAAATGATTTTTAAAAATTTAGGGATTTTTTTTAAGTTGTAAAGGCGTCGGGATTAGGTTGTTTTTTTGGGGATTAGGTGCAGTCTATATATATTTCTAGTTTTCATTGATACCGAAACTTGAACTTAATATGTATTCAGAAGTTGTAGACTTGTAGTTTCACGGAATTTGACTTCGATATGTATTGAACTTATTTTTATTCAGATGTTGTACTTGTTTTTTGGTATATGATAATGATTCTATGTTTTCTGCTAAGTTCTAAATTCTAATTGCTATGTATTTAACTCAAAAGTTTGATTAATATATGATGAAATTTGAATATCTCAAATCAGTATATATTCTACAAATTTGGTGTTTATGTGTGTGTTTTTAAGAATATTTCAAAAAATTATATATTTTCAAATGTTCGATAAAAGTGCCGATTTATTGCCGAGTTTTTGCCGAGACCGAGATTTTCAACCTTGATATGATTAGGATGGCAATCCCTCCGTGCTTCTTTTGATTAGACAAGTTGTAAAAGACACTCCTCTAAAACATATTTGTGTGTCAGTGTTGATCAATCTTAATGTACAATACATCAGGAGCTTACATGAACCTATACAAGGATTTGCCCAACCTGCATTCCTGGTGATCTTTATGTCAAGCCAGAAACCACTTGGGTTGGTGCATGTGAGATTCCTGGTTATCTAGATTCAAGACAAATAGTCTTCACATCCATTTGACTGATAATTCAACTGAACATTGCCCTAAGCAAGAACACAGGTGTAGTTAATTGAATTTTCGCCATTGGCAAGAAAAGCCACTTGTCATCAATTCTTTCTACACCGATCCTTTTGGCCTATACTTCATTAAAAAGACTCATTTTAAATCCATTTGGCTTCTTCCCCACAAGCAAATCAACAAGCTTCACCTGACATAATTATCATAGAAGCATCAAAAATAACCTTCATCAGATCATTTCACTCCTTCAAACGCAATGCTTCACTGACAGTTTAGGATTGACTGAAATGGTGTTCCATGAATAGGAGAACCAAAGAAGATAACAAAGCTTTTTACACTGACATCTTATGATAATCCTTTTATAAAAATCAGACTCTCTGAACATCATAATGCGCAGCATAAATGGATGCTTGTATTCATTTTAGTATTTTATTTTCCATTCCCAGAAAGCTGAATCTATGTGTGTTTTCTTACAAGGGGTCAGATGCAATGCCAAACATCATGCATCTGATTACTCTGCCACAAGAAAAATGAAATGCACATGTAACCCAGTAATTCTATTGTGAACTGATCTCGTGGGCTAAAACCAATAGTGCATGACAATGGGGTTTGTTTTAACAGACTGTAAAGCTGGTGTTTCTATTTCTAAGTATTTTCTAGTTGTGAACTTCCACAACAGCTCGCTATGACGCAATGGCTACTTCACACCCTCCCATGCAACTCTTTCATACAAAATGTATAATTTATCATAACAGTTGTCACCAATATTTAGAACAAAGAGATAGCACCTGCCAGGGTCAACCAGATATCAACTATGATGAAATTAGATGACCACCTGAATGTCAAGCCTGAGTTAAAAAATACAGCTACAGAACAACAAGCTAACAGCTAGCAGGATCAACCAGATATCAACTATTAGAAAACTAGACGAACTGAATGTTGAGTTTGCAAATTAAACAAAACTGCTAAAGAAGATTTTGATTAGTCCTCAATTGTCTTTCCACGAGAAGTATCGGACAATAAGCTCCTGAAGCAGACTTCAAAAGATCACAATCAAGTTTGCAAACGTGAAAGTAAGTAAATGTAAAAATTTCTTCTACAAGAATCATATTAACGATGTGAATGTAGTTGCATACATATTTACATTTAAATTTTGCTTGCACAAACAAGGAACAGAACCAGCAGGAACATGCGTACAACTAGAGCCAAGCACTAACAGCTAATCTTGTGGGTTGATCTGCTGAATGTTTCAACCTTTGAAGGGAAGAGTCTCAACTTTGTATTCAAGTAATTAAGTGCACAGTAAACATACTGAATCTCATACTCAAATGAGTGGGTACAGAGACAGCGACTAATGGATGAGGAAGCACCCCTGTCAAACGTAGATAGTAAATCACCCGCAATAGATATATTTTCAAATTATCCGGGGAATTAGTATCTCTGTAGCTATAACAAATCACCAATCATGCTCACAAGAGGACATGTTCATTATTTATAAAGTGCCTCTCAGATCAGACTTTAACCTGTAAAAAACATATTTAATAACACATAAGTTGCCATGCCCAATCCACACATTTTTTACTGCTAAGTGTTAAACAAAATCTCGGCTGAGAAGTAAGTGAGGTTTGAATGCTTGAACAGAATTTTATAAAACAGCAATTCAATATGCCACATACGCCCCAGTATGTGACATAATAATACTGGAAAAAAATCAGGGAGCCCTACGGAATTTGTGTGTTATAATACTTTACTGCAATTACAAGAATCATAGTCAGTGCACATATGGTGTTTTCTGCCAACACTGGTGAGACAAAATAACCTGTTCAGAAATCTCTGTGGAATCCTTAAAATTTACCCTCAAAACAAGAAAGGAAAATGATGATCCAAATCTGCCGCCTAAAATGACCAGTCAGGTGGATTATACATACGTGAATCTTTCTCTTTCAAAACCCAACATAATTGAATCAACAACTAAAATAAAAACAAATTAACAGGGCGTTGTTAAGCAACGATTTTGAATTTTTCAAAAAGCATCATTAAATAATGCAATTTGATCAGGGTTAGTATTGTGCTTGTCTCTTCCATGCATGAAATTTTATTCAAACATGCCTTTCCTTTTCCTAGAGAACTTTTTTAAGGCAAATACATAGGTCATTAATCAACAAGAACAGAATGTACAGAACACAAATTTATCTATCCTTTTCAAATTCCTTAAGCAAGAGATGCAATCCAAAAACGGAAAACAATAACCTCATCGTATCCCTCTCTATATGCAATGCTGCGCACAGCTTCCTTGAATTCTTCAGTCCTGTCCCTCGCTTTTGCCATTTCTGCCGCTGCCACAAATTTTGACAAAATTAAAATATGCAGACCTTTGGTGCAGCTGATCTGGCTAGTTTAATGTGGGTAGATTTAGCTTTCAAGCTCCAAAAATGTTGTTTCGCGCCGGCAAATAAACTGGTAAAATGGTCTCGCACCGGTTTCAAAAGCGTAGTTTAATTAGCCAACAATTTGAGACCAGCAATGCTGATAAATGGCAGATCTCTGTAAAAACGGTGTAATAAGAGGGGCAGCATTAGAAGGATGGAGATGAAATAATTGATGTAAGGAATTCACCGATCAGGAAAGACAGAATATAAATTCAATTCTGGCTATACTTTTTTCGACCTTGATCGTGGCCAGGTATCATTGACATACGGCCTTGCGGCTATAAGAATATTTGCATCCCAAATGTCTTGAGACATTAATTTAAGATTGAATTCGAAGGAAAATTAAAAATTGATTAAACTAAGTGCTTTCTATTATTTCGTTCTATACTTAACATGTTATTATTAATTTTTACTATTTTAATCAATTAGATTTAAGATATTTGTTCTAGAAAAATATTAATCTTTATCAAAATATAAATACAAAATTATATTAATCTTTATCAAAATATAAATACAAAATTATTAATTTAAATTAATATATTGTAAAGTTTAAAGCAACTTAAAAATGGAAAAAAGTAAGCGAAAATTTTCAGACATAAACCCTGTAGTATTCGATCCCCTGCATGGCAAAGAAAGCCCTAACCCGGGCGCAGGAACATCCTCCCTAATGAAGTTGCAAAAGAGTTCAACTTCAGAATATCCAGTTGGAACGCATCCTCCGCCATACTGTTACAATTGCTGGCTTTACGGGCATAAGGAGGCGGAATGTAGAAAACCTAAGGCAAATCATAAAGATTATGACCATTTGCTGCCCTTCATCGCTGAGCAGAAAAGAAGGAGCCATGCCGCAGTCAATGCAGTTGTGTCCTCCCAGCTCCCTGATGCAGTTAAAAGCCCCAAGGTGCCTTCCACAGACAAAGTTCGTGTAGACAAGAGGAAGGAAAGTCACCGAAATCTCCAAGTTCGAAAGCATTCATCACCTGCTCCGAAAAACCCTAATTCACATCAATATGCTGCCATTCGGGTCCCGATGGTTAATAACATATCAGAAACGGGGAACGGACCGAAAACACAGCTAGCAAAATATAAAGAAAATCCCTGGAAAGAAATTAAAGGAGGGCATAAGAAGAAGATCCTGGCTGGGTCTTTTACATTGAAAATATCAAACCCTTTTCTTCCTTTAGATAAGGAGGAGTATGCGGAAGAGGCGAGATCTGGGGAGGAAACCAAAGGATCCAATAAATGCATGGCGAAGACACAGACAGCTGCTGAGAAGAAAAAGGCCTTCAATCAGCGCCATGTTATCTTCTCTACTGAAATTTTAGATCAGCAACTAAGAATTTTCAACCTCACAAAGTATGCGAAGAAGGAAGCTCGAATCTTCTCAAACCTCTCAGAGGATGATAGGTCAAATGATATTAAAGTTACGGCTCCTTTACTCCATAATCAGTCTCCGGTTTACACTCCCCCACACAGACGGAGAAAGACAACAAAAGATATTATGGCTCGTTCTTGCCCTAACTTTGTATCTGCCTCTAAGATTGAGGATAATGTGGTCATCATCAGTAACCCCCTCAGTGAAACCAGATGGAAAGATTGTCGTAATCTTGGCATCTACGCTTACTGGAATGGGCCATCTGACCACATCTCAAGTCTAATCAGCTGGCTTACCGACTTATGTGCTGAACAGGTAAGTATCTCTCACTACACTAATAGATTATTATATTTGCATTGTGGTAGCTCTCTGATTAAGAAGCACCTCCTACATAAGTCTGAACTGCTCTTTAAAGGTTATGCTATTAAACTTTTTAGCTGGATACCTGATTGCAAGGAGGAAAATCTTGATTTCCCCATCCCCACTTGGGTCACCTTGCAATCAGTACCTCCAGAACTGATGCATCCAGCAATTTTCAAAAAACTTGGGGCATCTCTAGGAGATCCCATTGGTATTGACACATCCTATAAAACTTGTAATAATATTAATATATTAATCATATGTAAAGTTAATTCCTTCTCTTTCAAACCAATCAAAGTAATAACCAATCAAGCCATTTATAATATCAAATGTCAAAGGAAGTTCCAGGAGGTCTCTAAAATCATTAATCTAGATTCGAGAATGTCAAATGAAAATCAGCCAATGCTTATGACCACGGATCTGGAGAAGGCCCTCCCTTTGATTAAATATAACAGCCAAAAGATGAATAGCCCAAACCTCCTGAAGCATAGTGCAAAAAGTGCAATCATGCCAATACACTCAGAGCTGCCAACTCCAGTCATAAATTCAAATCCAGACACAGAAACTATTCAAGAAAGTCTACCTCACTGTAAGGATATGAACCTTCAGCAGAAGAGTCAAGAGGATATACAAGAGCAGCCAGGGAAAATCAGATTAAGTAGAAACAAAAGAAAAAACACTAAAAAAGCAAAAAAGTTGAAGAAGAAAACTCCCTCAGCCATACCAAATAATGAAAGAGGTAAAGATACAGAGCAATACAAAGAAATTAAGGATCTCAATAACAACTTTCCCGATCTGGCAGCAAGTAAAGAAGTTCAAGTCTCAATTCCTGAAGTGGTCTCTGATGTCACACCTAAACTCAACAAATTTTGGCAAACTCCGGAGAATAAGAAAATTAAAGGTCGCAATGAAGGCTCAGCCAACAGAGATATGGAAATTGGAGAATTATCCCACAAGTTCAGCAAATTCCTGAATGAAGATATCAGCTCAAATGAAGACATAAACATAGAAGATATAGAAAGTGAGGAGATAGACCTTCTCACTGATGAACTTCTCCATGTTTTTAACCCAGAAAATTTAAACGAATATTCCATACAGCAGAAAGAGAATATCCTACAAAGAGTCCTTCTACTAGGAGGGGAAAATTACACTTTTGATAATCTAAGGAAAGATTTAATGAGAATAGAACAAGAAGATCAAACACAAAGGTCTATTTTTGAAGAATGCCCCGATGGAACGACTGATACTGGCAACGAAGGACATAATGAGATGCAGAACACCCTAAATGAGCAGATCCTTATAGGACTAGCAGAAGAGGAATACACTTTAATGGAAGGAGATCAAAATGAAGAAAAATATCATTCCAATCAAAGTCAGCTGGGTATCTGCATGAACCAAGAGGGCATCAGATCACCTAGATATGGGACCTCCAAAGCTAAAAGGGGAAGGAAATCTTTAAAAGAATTGAGAGAAGCATATGGTCAGGTTAAAGAACAACCAAAGATAAGCGATATCTTCAATGCTGGGAAGGGGAAGTTCCTTCCCAAGGCCCCATGAAAATCACCACATGGAATGCTAGAGGCTTAAATGCCTCTAGAAAACAAAGGCTTTTAAGACAGAACTTAAAAGCCTTTGACTCCGAAATAGTTATGCTACAGGAAACAAAACTGAATACAGAAGAAGGGCTGAAATTGGAAAATAAACTGAGATATTGGAACCTGCATTTACAGGAATCACGTGGGGTTTCAGGAGGTTTGGGCTTTATATGGAATCAAAGGAAGGTAAATCTTGAGATCTTTGAGTCAAGGCATAACTGGATGAGTTGTCAAGTCAAAAGCACTATCTCTAATCTTCACTTCCTGCTCATTAATGTTTATGGTCCCATCTCTAATGTTGACAAAAAAGTTGTATGGGCAGATATAAGCAATTTCTTCCTCAAGTATAACAATGAAATTATAATCATTGGTGGAGACTTCAATACAATAATTAGCTTAGAAGAAAAAGCTGGAGGTACAAAATACATTCATCCAGCATCCATAGAATTTAAAAATTGGATAGATGA
>MU223743.1:13296-25674 GCA_018584345.1 Thuja plicata
GGGTCATTTGATGAACCCTCGAGCCATGTTGTATGTCTTGGATCTCTTGAAGTCACCCTTGGGTATTAATGTTGATGCGTGTGTCTATTTGTGTTATTGCTTTTATGAGCTTGTGAATTGTGGTTTGGGATCTAAGCACCGAACTACGTAGAATCTGTGCGTGACGTAGGCAAGGCCACCTGAGCGTGAGCCCCCGAGTCTTTAGGTCTGGCCCTTAGGTCCTTTCTTTCTTTGATTATAGTTGTATATTCTCTTGGTTACATTAATGGAAAGGTTTTACTCTATGGTCTAGTGTTATTGATTGTAACTTTGACATTGAATATTGATCTATGCAACATATGTGGTACTCCATAATTGATGTAATATAGTAACAATTGTACATTCACAAAAATAACTTGTAATTTGGTATTTGATCATAGTTCATGTGGTATTAATGTAGCATTCATGCAGTCCTCTATGATACTTGAACTAGGTAAATTAAAAATTCATTCTTCAAAAAAAAAAAATTATTGTGTTTCTTTCATGCTAATGTTGGGCATGACATCTGATAATCTGTTATGTACATCTTTCTTATCTTTTTCGTATCATTCACACTTAGCGTGTAACCTTTGACTTGCTATAAATATCTTCATCAAAGTATGAGATAATGGGACCTATAAGACAACTCTTTATAACATCCTTGTCGGCTCTACTAAGCACACAAGCATTATTACAACCGTGCAAGTATAAACCAAATAGACATGACACTTCACTAAGTTGGCCTCAGCAATTTAACTATAACTTTGCAATCTTCTTGAAACACGTTTGGCACCTTTGGATTAATATCATCAACTCATAACTAATCATGAATATACACATGCATATATAGAAGATAGGTGCAACTCAAGAAACACATGATATACGTCGTCCCTAAACCGTTACACTTCCAAAACTGTAACTGCCAATAACAAAATTACATAACTTTACTAAAACATCATATCTGTGTCTACGTGTATGAACATAACATAATAAACATGTCAAAAACATGTATCTATCCACGCAAGTCTTCATATCATCATTCCAATAAGTACATATAGAATTACCACTGTGTATTATATGTTGTCATCAATGACAAACATACAATCAATCAACTGCTCATAATCAAATCTCCAACAATCTCCCCCTTTGACATTGATGACAACATATGATATCAAAAACATCGTCTATTCATGGTGTCCTCTTTCTTTTATAATCTTCTCAATATCCTCATCAAAGATTTCTCTAAACTACTTCAGTTCATCTATCTATATTTTTGTTCCATGTATATACTCCCCTAGAGTATATTCTCCCCCTTAGTACATACTCCTCCTTACTATATACTCCCCCTTTGACATCAATGGAAAAGGGTGCCATAGTCCTTTAGGTACAAGTACTACTCTAGAAGTAGAGTAGTCAACCATTCATCAGTCACTTAATGACTGATGTCTTTGTTGCTTCTTCTAAATAGACTTAGGAGAGGGAATTAATCCCAACTTCTCCTTGAGATACTCAAAAATATCCTTTGATAAGGGATTTTTGAAAATATCTACCAACTATTCTTTGGTGCTCACATAGTCCAATTTTACTTCTTTGTCTGCAACCTTTTCTATTAAGAAATGGTACTTGATCTCTATGTGTTTTGTCTTTGTGTGCATCACAGGGTTCTTAGACATGTTGATAGTGCTAGTATTATCACAATGAATAACAATAGGATAATCAACCTGAATGCCAAATTCTTTAACCATCTTCTTGATCCAAACCATAGTTGAACAATTCAGTGTTGCTACAACATATTCATTTTTTATTGTTGACAGAGAAATACAATTCTGCTTCTTGCTTATCCAAGAAACCAACCTATCTCCAAGGAATACTACTCCTCTTGAAGTGCTCTTCCTGTCATCAATACAACCTTCCCAATCTGCATCTGTATACACATGAAGCTTTACATTCTCTAATTTAGGATACCATAAACCATTGTCTATAGTTCCCTTTAGATATATGAATATCCTCTTGATTTCCATTAGGTGACTCTGCTTGGGTTCAGTTGCAAATCTTCCAACAATGCTAACTACATTAGATATGTCAGGCCTAGATTGAGTTAGATAAATGAGTTTACCAATCATAGATTTGTACAATGTCTTATCAACTACTGTGGATTCATCATCTTTTGAAATCTTGCTTCCAGTTATCATGGGAGTGCATATTGGATTACAATCATCCATTTGAAAAGTATTCAATATTTCCTTCACATATTTAGATTGATTAATGAATATACCTTTATTTTTTTGTTGTACATTTAGTCCCAAAAAGTATTTTATAGGACCAATCATACTCATTTCAAATTCATTCTGCATTTCTTTTGCAAATGCTTTACTAAGCTTTTCATTACCCCCAAAGACAATGTCATCAAAAAATATAGCAACTAAAAATAATCCATCAGGTGTTTCTCTTGTGAATAGATTATAATCTGCTGCTCCTTTCTTGAATCCAATCTTGGTAAGATAACCATCAAGTCTCTCAAACCAAGCTCTTGGGGCCTGTTTAAGACCATAGAATTCTTTCTTCAATTCGCATACCATGTTTGGTTCATCTGAAAGACTAAATCCTTCAGGCTATTCAATGTAGACTTCTTCAATCAAATCACCATTCAGAAAAGCTGATTTTACATCCATTTGATAAACTTTAAAGTCTTTGACTATTGCATATGCCAAAAATAATTTAATGGCTTCCAGTCTACTCACAGGGGAAAATATATCAGTGTATTCTATTCCTTCTCTCTACACATATCCCTTTCATACCAATCTTGCTTTGTTTCTTACTACTGTACCATCTTCATTCATCTTGTTTCTAAATACCCACTTTGTTCCAATCACATTTTTGTCACTGGGTCTGGGGACCAATTTCCATGTATCATTTTTAATTATCTGATCTAATTCTTCTTTCATTTAATTCTTCCAATCAGAATCATTACAAGCATCTTCAACACTTAAAGGTTCAATTTGTGAAAGTAAACATACCTCTTCATCCATTACTAGACCTTTTTCTTTTGATCTGGTTAAAACACTGCTGCTCTGATCTCCAATGATGTCATCTTTAGAGTGGTATCTAGATGTGAATTTTGGAACCTTGGGTGTGTCTTCTTCTTCTGTAATATGTGATTCTTCTCTGCTTAATTCAGGGTCATTACATGAGACATCAATGCAATCAAACATTTCTTCAATAATAGTATCTTTGCTGCTAGGTCTGGGTTCATCCTCAATCATAGGTGCATATTCATAGTATCTTTCTTGAACCATAAAATTTTCATCAATATTAACATGTGTGCTTTCAATTATCTTCTTTAATCACAAATTGAAACATCTATATGCTTTGCTTTTAGCAGAATAACCAAGGAAAATACCTTTGTCACTTCTAGCATCAAACTTACCAACACCATCATCTCTCTTGATGTAGCACTTGTTGCCAAAGATTCTGAAATACTTTACTATAGGTACATTTCCAAACCAAAGTTCATAGGATGTCTTATCTGCCCCTAGCCTCAATTGGGTTCTATTGATAGTATATATTGCTGTGTTCACTGCATCTCTCCAATAGGTGTGCGCAACTTTTCCTTCAATCATCATAGTGCACGTTGTATCAAATATGATCTTGTTCCTCCTTTTTGCAATCCCATTCTGCAGAGGGGTTCTAGGTGCACTCAACTATCTTTTAATACCATGTTCTTCACAATAATCATAAAACTGATCAGAGGTGAACTCTCCTCCTCTATCTGATCTTAGACATTTCAGTTTTAATCTGAATTCATTCTCAACCTTAGTTTTGAATATTTTGAACTTTTCAAAGGCTTCATATTTCTCCCTTAAGAATGCAACCCACATCATCCTAGAAAAATCATCAACAAGCAAAATGAAATACCTTTCTTCATAGTATGATCTTGTTTGATTAGTACCACACAAATTTGTATGCACTAGGTCCAATTTTTTCTCAACTGAGTTTTGCTTGCTTCTAAAGGAACTCCTTACATGCTTTCCCATAACACATTCCCTACACATAGTTTCAACAAGTCTTGCAATACTAGGAAGGTCTTTGACTCCCTTAACATTGTTGATCTTTACTATATTATCAAAATTGATATGACAAAGTCTCTTGTGCCATAACCAACTATCATCCACTTTTGCAACAAAACAACTTACAACATTACCTTTTGTTTTGGAGCCTGATGCAATCATGTCTCCATCCTTTTTGTTAATGATGCACTTGTTGTCTTTGAACTCCAAATGATAACCTTTGTCAAGTAGCTATCCAACACTCAGCAAGTTATGATGTAATCCATCAACATATAGAACATCATCTATCTTATTCTTTCCATCCAAAGTGATAGAACCTCTACCTATGATAGGTTTAGGAGTGTTGTCTCCAAATCTAACCATACCACCTTTGTATTTTTCCAAATGAACAAATATGTCTTTGTCACCTATGATATGATGGGAGCATCCACTATCAATGATCCAAATAGTTCTAATGTCTGCTTTGGAAATTAGGGCTAGCTCTTGTTCTTCCTTTTCATCTACAATGTCCATTTCCTCAAGCAATCTTTCCATGTCTCTAAGGGTGATGAATCCAATTTCATCTTCTCCTAAATCTTCATTGATTACACCTTCTTCAGCATGATAACATTTCTTCTTATATTTGGGTTTGTAATCAGATCTAAACTTCTTGACTCTTGTGGGACACTTAGATGCAAAGTGACCAATCTTGTTACATGAAAAACATTTGAATGGAAGTTGTCCTTCATATTTTCCTTTTCCTTTCTTTTCTCTTCTAGCAATCATAGCAATGATTTATTCAAGTTCTTCATCAACTTCTTCTTTCTCATTATGACTGGAGATGTGTAAGGATTTCTTACCATGGACTGAGGCTTTGAAAGCTGTTTCACTTTTAGGTTCAGTCTTTAATCTTGATATCTCAAATGCAGATATTTTTCTGATCAAGGTCTCTCTCTTGAAATCTTGTGAGAATTACATGGTTTCCTCTAGAATACTGATCTTGTTTTCATAGTCTGATGTCAAATTAGTTAGCAACTTGTCCATTATATCTTCTTCTGATATTTCACCACCATTGTTTCTGATTCCAGATATTGCTTCATTTATCCTTTGATTGTAAGCTCTAATGTTCTCTTCAGGTAACATCTCAAGACTATTGTATTTCTTCTTCCATGTCTTCCTGTGTGCATTCTTTGCTTGAACATATCCTTCAAACATATCTTCTAAATACTGCCATATGGTATATGCTCTGTTAATTTTCTTGATCTCAGAAAATTCACTGTCAGATAAGGCACTGATTAGGGCTTCTTTAGCAATTGCATTATGTGTAAATATATCCTTTTGTCTGTTAGTAGCATCATCCTTTGCAAGGTCTTTTAGAGATGGAATTACAACCTCTTGTGTGGCGATTTCAAAGATCTCAAAGCCAACACACTGTAGATGTGTTATCATTTTGTTTTTCCAATCCAGATAATTTTTTCCATCGAACTTAGGGCTTTCTTTTCTAAAGTAAGACATCTGATCTACCTTAAGCTATTAGGCTTCTTCTCCAAGGCACTTGACTCTGATACCAATTGTTATAATAGTCCCAAGGGATAACTGAGAGGGGGGGTGAATCAGTTATCAGTAACTTCAGTTCTTTTTACTTTTTTAACTTTAGAATACAACAAAGTAAATGCTTAATCAGATAACATAGTACTCAACACACAATTTGATTACGGGGAAACCAAATGGTAAAAACCCCAGTGGGAATTAGCACCCACGACAAACAATACTTGTTTTTAGTAATCCCTGTTAGAAGATATTTCAACCCAATTAGGAGTTGTACATTAAAATGCAATAAGCATAGTGACCTAGTTAAGGGTCATACCTTGTTAGGAGTCTTTTATAAATAACTTTTTTAGGGGTGGTGGACTCACTGTCCAAAATCTCACTGCTTGATGGTGAAGGCTACAACCTTCTAAATAATATATATGCATTATATTTGATGATGAACTGTAGAGTAGACATGTTGTCTTGATCAGTTCCAGTGTATTGCAATCTTTCACTTCTTCTTCACATAGACTCTTGATGAATGAACCAACTCTGATAATCTACTTTGTACATCTTTCTTATCTTTTTTGTATCATTCACACTTAGCATGTCACCTTTGACTTTCTATAAGTATCTTCATCAAAGTATGAGATCATGGGACCTATAAGACAAATCTTTATAATATCCTTGTTGGCTCTACTAAGCACACAAGCATTATTATAACTACGCAAGTATAAACCAAATAGACACGACACTTCACTAAGTCGGCCTCACCAATTTAACTATAACTTTGTAATCTTATTGAAACATGTTTGGGGCCTTTGGATTAATATCATCAACTCATAACTAATCATGAATATACACATGCATATACAAAAGATAGGTGCAACTCAAGAAACATGTGATATACGTCGGCCCTAAACTGTTACACTTCCAGAACTGTAACTACCAATGACAGAATTACATAACTTTACTGAAACATCATATATGGGTCTACGTGTATGAACATAACATAATAAACATGTCAAAAACATGTATCTATCCATGCAAGTCTTCATATCATCATTCGGATAAGTACATACAAAATTACTACTATGTATTATATGTTGTCATCAATGACAAACATACAATCAATCAACTGCTCAGAATCAAATCTGCAACAAATTCTTAGTCATGTCAAAGATTTCACACGTGATATTGCCACAAATGTGAGACCACTTCTTTTAGTGGACCCTATATCAATAGTAACTTTTTGAAATGTTGTGCCTTGAGATTTGTGGATCGTTAATGCCCAAGATGATTGAAAAGGTATTTTTTTGTGGTAGTTATATCAATTGGTGGAATTGGGACTCTTTTCAGGTGGAAATATTTGAAATGAATTCCTAAGCATAACTGTCAAAATCTAGAATTAGATACGATATTGGTTGAGGAGGTGCAGTTCCATGTGTATATACAATACATAAAAAATATATCAAAGTCCTCTATTGACCATACCTACTTCTATCGATAAGTTAGAAGTTAGCATTACCTTTGCATTTTTTCTCATTAGTAATTCCATGTCAAACTCATCATTTGCATCTCTCTCTTTGGAAGTAAGTGATTTCAATTTTACAACAATGCTTTGTGCAGTTGGATTTGATAATGAATGCACTTTTTTTTCCTATTGTGGTTATGCACATTGTCATTTGTAAGGAACAAATGAAGAGTATTTTTTAGATGCTCATTTTTTTGTAGTGCTCATGTTGGTATTGGATCTTGAAATGAGTAACATCTAATCATCTATTGCAGTGTTTTCATCCTTTACATTTGATAGAAGAA
Source organism: Thuja plicata (assembly GCA_018584345.1). Lineage (NCBI taxonomy): Eukaryota > Viridiplantae > Streptophyta > Pinopsida > Cupressales > Cupressaceae > Thuja > Thuja plicata. Next base: position 20,709 of record MU223743.1, read on the forward strand.
GGAAAATATTTTCTTCTCAAGGCTTTCTGTTAGAGCAATAAAGTGATTCCACTTATTAATTAAATCATATTGATTTAATTATTAAGTCACTTATTATCTCTCTTTTACTTAAGCTAAAATTTAGGCATTTAATAATTAATTCTTTTATTAATTATTATTATGCAACCTAGATATTTCCCCTTTAGGGTTTCCCTTTTAGGGTTTCAGTATCCTTTAATAAGGATTCCCTCTTTGTAAATTATTCAATTTGATGGTTATTAATTAATTGAGGATGTTATTGCATTAAGATTTTTTCTTCATTGTTTTGCACAATATATTTCCTCTTCCATCGATTTGTGATTTTTAGCCTCCATAGCTTTTTTGCTTCTCTCTTTCTGTGACAGGTTTGCATGCAGGTGATTCTTGGGAGTTATGGGTTGATAGTTTTCATCAACTCTAATATGGTATCAGAGCTCCAGATCTTCATGCCCCTATTCTCTTCATGAGAGATTTGGCCTTGTTCTTTAATCTGTATTTTTGAGAGGTTTTTTGTCTCAGATTTTAGTGGTTTTGGGGAGGATCTTTTGTTTGGAGTAGTTTGAGAAACAACAGACATCTGGGTTGTGTCCGAAATACCCCAAAACCCCTATTTTCATATAAGGCATGTCTTATTTGGACACAGTTGAAATCTGGGCCCTATTTTTTGCTTGCATGACTTTCACACATTTTTTGAGGCAAAAATCTACCTTAGTTTCCATGTCGTTGATGTCAGCAACCACAGGCCCCAAGATTTTTTAATATTGTTTTAAAAATTAAAAAAAAATCTTTTTTTTTGTATTTTTTTTTATATAAAAAAAGGGCATGTGTTTTTTTATGTTTTTTTTTTTAAATAAGCATAATGTTTTTTTTATTAAAAAAATAATATTTTTTTCTGCCATTTTGGTGGGAAATCTAGAGGCAGTATTTCTTTTGGAGGAATCACCAGTTTAGTAGGGCTCCACCATTTTTGGCTGAAGTTTCATGAGGTTCACTTTTTTTTTTACCTCCCGGTGGTTTTTTGCTCATATCTGGAGCAAACGGAGGCTGATTTTTTACTTCCTTATATCGTCAAAAAACTCTTTCCAAGATGGATGTCTTTCTAGAGGATAGATTTTCTAATTTTTTCATCTTTCAGGTTTTTTTTCCTGTCAAAGTCAGTGATATTTTTTACATTCTGGGAGCCATATCTTGCTCTTCTGGACTCCATTTTTTGACTTCTGCATGACTTCGGAAAGCTGGTTCTTTCCTCTTTATTCTTCTATGGGTCTCACACCCAGATTCTATTCTAAGTATCTATGTATTTAGTTTTTTCTTTATGGCATCCTGGTAGATATCTTGGATGTTTCAGGTCCTGGGATCGTTTCCTTCTGTGAACATTGAATACACCTTTTTCTGTAGCTTTGTTTTGTAAACGCACTGAAATAAAGTGCCTGAAGTTGCATATCTGGGATCTTGTACACCTTGTGCTTGTTTGTACTCGCACTCAGTTATAAAGTGCCATGGGGGGGGTTATGATATTTTTCCTTTTGTGCTCATCCACCTTTGTCATGTGAGTGTCCCTTCTACGACATTAGCCTCATGATGTGTGTCTAGAAGATGCTTTCTTCTACTTCGACACCACTTTTTATCATTTACTTATACCTTCTTCTACTCTATTGGTGTTCCTGATTCTTCTTCTTGTAGTTATTTTTTGGCATTGCATTTCAGTGTTCCTGTCAGACCTCTCCATGTTTAGCATTATGGGGGGGTATCTCCTTTTGGTTCTAATGCTTCCTTGGTTTGATGGAGTGATCTATGTATTCGGTATTTTTTCCTATGTACTAGGTGGATGCAGTGGTTGGTACCTATGCATTTTGGTGAGATGGATCATTTACCATATGGACACTCTTCTTTTATTCCTATTTTGGAGGCATTCTTCCATCTTTGATTGATCAGCTCTTCAGGCTTTTTTTAAAGTCTTCTCTACCTGATCATGTTCTATTACAGTGGAGGTTCCAGCAGTTATTTTTTGATAGTGTTTGCAGCTTCATGCTTCAAAGGTGTTCTACATGTTCTTTCTCTGTTCCTATTTTCTAGAACTTTCTCTAGTTTGGAGGCTTCTTTAGTCCTTCACTTGGGTTCATCTCTTTTTAGAGTAGGGTTTTTCCCATGTGGTTTTCTCTATTTCTCCTCTTTACAAAGATTTTTGTACTTGGGTACCTCATCAGGCCTTGTTGCCAGGACCCATTTTCCTGCTTTCAGTAGTTGTTTCTAGGTTTTAGCTTCTCCCTAAGTTTATCTTAAGGGGGGTGTTAGAGTAATAAAGTGATTCCACTTATTAATTAAATCATATTGATTTAATTATTAAGTCACTTATTATCTCTCTTTGACTTAAGCTAAACTTCAGGAATTTAATAATTAATTCTTTTATTAATCATTATTATGCAACCTAGATATTTCCCCTTTAGGGTTTTGGTATCCTTTAATAAAGATTCCCTCTTTGTAAATTATTCAATTTGATGGTTATTAATTAATTGAGGATGTTATTGCATTAAGAGTTTTTCTCCATTGTTTTGCACAATATGTTTTCTCTTTCGTCAATCTGTGATTTTTGGCCTCCATAGCTTTTTTGCTTCTCTCTTTCTGTGACAGGTTTGTATGCAGGTGATTCTTGGGAGTTATGGGTTGATAGTTTTCATCAACTCCAATACTTTCTCCATCATGTCTAAAGACATTTTCCAAACTTAATATTGTTTGGAATTCTTCCCATAGAAGTTTTACATTTTTTATACTAGTGTATGATAGTATGCCATATATTGGAGGCACACTTAACTAGAATATATGTCAAAGTTATCAGATTTCTACAATCCATATGAATGTTTATGAAAGCTTCTGGATTTGATTGTGTAATTTTTTTTAATTATATACATAATTAGTTTTATTATTTTATTTGTTTCTTATTTAGATGTACTTCAATTTTCTTCACTTATCATTTCCATGTGCACACACACACACACACAATTTTATCTTTATTTTAGTTTTTATTTATCTTGTTATGCTTATTTTGTTGTTTTAGTTATTTTTTGATGATGTCTCTTGGGTTATTTAGGTATTGTTTTCTCTTTTGGTTTATGTCTCTTATGCATTTTTTTATGTGGATTTTTCATGCTTTTACTTATGTGTTTTTATGTTCTCATATTTTGTATATTTTTTGAGGTAGTTTAATGGGTTGGATTTTTTTGTGGTTTTAAATTTTTTAGGTGTCTAATTTCTAATTTCTTTGGGCACCTGGAGGTCTTGTCAACTTTAGGTTGCGTGTTGTTCCCTTTCTCTCGCCTTCCCTCTTTCCCATCTTTTTATTATTTTCTAGGTCTGCAATCTACAATTTTTCTTCTCCTTGTGCTCTCTTGCATCTTGATGATGGATCATGCAGTGTGATCTGAAACGTTGATGATATTTTTTTTACACAATCAAATCTAGAAGATTTCATAAACATAGAATATATGTATTAGAAAAACAACATTATAATAATGCCAATTCAGGTGAGTGAGTTTTTAGGTTTATTAGTTTAAGGAGTTCAAATAATAAATGTATCATTCTAGATTAAAAACACCTATAATTAGATGCCCAATTAGGACCCATTTTAGCATATATGAGATCCCACATTAATTTTTTGTACTTCAACTTGGATACCATTTTTTATTCTGGCATCCCTATTTCAATTTGGACCCCCAACTTAAATTTCATTAGTTTTGGGGGCAATAGGTTAGTCCAGCCAATCTATTCCCCCTTAAACTCCCAAAAAATTGAATTGGAGGTTTGGCTCAATGGTTAAGTGGGAAATCCAAATCCTTGTTGGCTATCTTCAAGTGTTGAGCTCTGGAATTCTTGTCATGGATATATAAGCCACCTATTGCACTATTGTAAATTATAAACACCCTATTGGTGTGTACAATTTCATGTTTGTTTAGCACCCACCTTAGTGTATTTCCATTTCAACATGCATAATAAAACTTCATATGACACTTAATGGACACCTAAATTTGAATATGTGTCCTATTTTATTTCATTCTCATTTAGATTTGAGGTAATCGCTTATTTATGAGTGTCCTCTATTATTTCTTCAATCTAATAATTTATTTAATAACATAGGCCCTACATTACCATTTATGACCTTGTTATCTCTCCCAACCTTGAAATCACATGTACCTCACATTTTGGTATCTCCTAGTTATCTGGGACCCATGGTATAAATTTGAGCCTTGAATAGTGGATATAGGGTGACTAGGCATCCTATATCTAGTTATAGGGAGCCTAGGCATCCTATACCCAAGTATAGGGTGTCTATGCTGGAAACCTACCTGTTGGGAGCACGCTCAGACATGCAAACATTAGAAGATATAAACCATTTAAACTACAATAACATATCTAACAAAGCATACTTTAAAACAAAAATGGCTTCTACCATAACCTCCGATGAGCTGAACAAGGGCACCCAAGCCTTGTTGATTTGCTCTTAGAGATGTTATGTGGGTGTGCTCTCCCAACACAATATTATAATCCCACTTGATCCATGGATGGAAACTAAATGCAACTAATGGATTTAACAAAGAAACTCAAGAACAAGTATGAAGAACTTATCTCAAGCATTCTCCAAATGTAGATGAAGATGCAAATACTACACTAAGATGATATGCAATATCAAAGAAAACTAAGATTTATTCACCATTATCCTAGCATGTGATACCTAGATTCAAAATGCAACAAACATGAACTAAGAATTAGTATTGCTTATGAAAATGCTAAATTACTCTAGAACCAAACTAGCATGATAACAATGCAAAAATGAGAGATGCTTTGCTCTTGAGAAAGACCTCTATTTATAGAGTTTTTGGAGGAGAGAGAGGGCTTGGATGAGGTGGAGCTCATGTGGCATCCACATAGGTGCCACATGAGGGACACATAAGCC
>MU223743.1:42533-60185 GCA_018584345.1 Thuja plicata
ATCTTGTAAGAAGGTGTAAGAGGGTGTAAGAGTTTTGGGCCAATGAGACACTTTTGAAAAGTGTAAGAAGGTGTCATCATAGGTGTAAGAAACCTTGTTGGCACCAAATAAGGATTATTTGAGAAAATTTAATTTTTAGAAATTTGCTCACACGTGTGAGCAAATAATTAGGACTAATTGTTGTAGGAATCAAGAAATTAGCTTAATTAACCTTAGTTAATTAATAAATAAGTTTATTTGGTGAGAGTGATGTGAGGTAGGGTAGGATCTAGGCTCAAATTAGCTTAATCCAAATTAATTTGAATTAATTGTGGTTTAGTAGAATTTAAGTCATGTGAAAGAATAAATAAATTAAAAATTTATTTAAAGGAGATTAATGAGGGATAATGTATTAAATAAGATTTAATACATTAAAAGGGGTAGTATTTAAATTAAATTTAAATACTAAGGGAAATGAATCATATTTAATTAAATAAATTTAATTAAATAGATAGAAGAATATAACAAATATAATTAATTAAAATTAACTATAGTATTATGGGAATATTAATTAAATTAATATAAGGATGATTTTGGACGTCTACATAGGGAACCTAGGCATCTTATACCCCTAAGTTTTGGGCTGAAAATTGCATTGGGGGCCTGTCTTGGTAATTTAGAAAGATTTTGAGGTGGGCCTATGTTAGTTTTAACCACCAAAATATTAGATGTATATAAGCACCCTATATCTCCTTATTTTGGAATAAAGTTCATGAGGCAAGGTATCCACATCTAATTTCAAGCATACACAATCAAGATTTCATATACAAGCACTCAAGATCAAGTCCCAACCATTCTTTAAGAATCCTAAGACATTTTCAAGGCAATATTCTCCATGCATCTAGCTTCTTTGCCTCATTCAAGGTCATGAAATGAAGTTCGCCATCAAGGAAGAAGATCTACATTCATTCAAGAATCCATACACATTAATCTAAGCATTCACATCCTCTCTCTCTCTCTCTCTCTAATAAATAATTGTGAAAAACTACAACATCCATAACATAAGGTTTTATCTTTCATGATTTTTTTTTAGGTTTTTGTCTTAATTCAAAGTTATTGCATCAAAATATTTGATCATATTTAAAGACACATTTCCATTCCCAAGGTATGATATACTTCATTTTTCAGATCTACCCTCTGATATATGACAACACACTCTCATTTACTTTATTTAATTTCAAGGTTGATTCCAAATAGGGGTTTTACTAAGGTAAACCCCTCTTTCCAATATTCTTCTCCATTTTTATGTGTGTAGGAACAAGTGACAAAGTTGCTATCACAAATATGGAAAGTACTAGATCCAATAGATGATCTCTAAAAGTGACTATGTGACCTATACCTAGGTATAGGGTGAACAAACATCCTATACCCTCAAAACCAGCTTCAAATTTTAACCACAAGGCATCACTACAACATAGTTTCCATTTTTTTTCACTATAGGTGTCTATCTATTTCTACTGAACGTTTTTAATCTAGCTCATTTTTAATCCTATCTTGCATCATCCTATCATATTACTCTAAAATAACTCCTAATAATCCATTTGTGAGGGATTATTGAACTAACTTAGTGCTTGAGTCCTACTTGAGCCTAGTGGGATCATCTTTCTTTCAATTGTACAATAAGGAAAAATGATCTTGCCTACTTTTCTTGTCTCTCCTCTATCATGCCCAAAAGTTAGCAAAACACAACTACAAAAAATTTCCCTAGGGAACTAATGTTAACTATGTTTAATTAAGTTTACACTTTCATACATAACGATGTTTAGAAGACAACGTTCAAGAAGGTCATTAAAGTATTGATAATTTGAATAGGTTCAATCCATGAGACCATTGACTATGTTTGACTAGGGTTGACCAAAAATTCCACTTAATGTTAGTACCCCATTCAAATACCCTAAAGGTGGGTTCCATAAAGGATCTTAGGTAAGGTTTGATAGGTTAATAAAAGTGTTACTGATTTATTGAAATCAATAAAGGTTTCCCTAAAGAAAAGTACACACAAACGTAATTGAATTAACAATTAATGAGTAGGTCATACTCATTGTTAAGTTTTAAAATTATTTTAAATGATAACCTTTATAAGGTTACTATTATATCGGTTATACTTAACCTAACTCTCTTGATTTAATAGGCTCAACGTCTAGTTCTAGTTTAATAAACCAATTAATTATGAGGAGTTCGTTAATAATAATACAATGAGGATATACACTATGTTCATTTATTATAATGTCTAATTTTAATACTCTAATAATTAAGTCATTTAATTAAACGACATAACATTAAAAGAATCATTTGCAATATCTATCCTAATACCATTTAACATTATCTAAGTAATGCAACATACGAATATTAATTAAGAAAACATTTATATAAACTAATTTACATATTTAAAAACTAACTCTAAATCTATTATTCAACTAACCAAATCAAATCTAAAATCAACATCTACTTAATGTAGGTTTATTTAATTATTAACATTCTCTAGAAACTTCATGAAGGTCAACATAACCAATTATGTATTGAAATGAAATTTCATTTGGAATCCATTTTCAAATCAAATCTTATTTAAAAAAAAAATCAAATCTAATAATATGAAAAAAATATAAATATAAAATTTCCCTAACCTATTTCTTCTCTATTTAACATTTATATTTGTTTTATTCATGGAAATATGTTTTATTTTTCTTTTTAGGGTAATGGAGGACTATGTGGCTCTAGGGTTAGGGTTACCAATTTTTATTATGGGCTGGAAGAGGGAGGCGGTTCAGTGGCCACCACTAGTGGCTCTACATGATTTCTCCACATAAGGAAAAGGATATGGTTTTTGGTGGAGTAGGGGCAAGGAAGATGGTGAAGGCAGCTTTGATGGAAAAGAGGAGGAGCAGTGGGACCTTGGTCCTCCCCATGTGGCTTACCCACTATGCACTCTATAGTGGGCACCACTTTCGCGACTCTACCATGGAGCTCACAGTGGATACCACACGGCTCTACTGTGGCCTCCACAGGGGCACCACCCTTGTGGAGCCATATGGTCGAGGGTGGGCTTCAGCCTGCCTCGAGCCATTAAAAGTTTTTATTCTCTCTCTCTCTCTCTCTCTCTCTCTCTCTCTCTCTCTCTCTCTCTCTCTCTCTCTCTCNTTTTTTTTCTCTCTCTCTCTCTCTCTCTCTCTCTCTCTCTCTCTCTCTCTCTCTCTCTCTCTCTCTCTCTCTCTTTACATAGATGTATGGGAAAATTTACCTTAAACTCAAAAATACACCTAAAAGTTGGATTTAAACCTAAGAGCATAAATTTACTCATAAGCATTTAATCTTACTTATTCCTCAAGTATAATAATCTATCTTCCTCATTAAAATTCTAGTCCAACCATAAAGCAATGAACTTTTATTTTCCAATAAAAGTTTAATATAGAAATATAATAATTGAGAATAGTTAAGTTAACAACAATATTGCAAGCATGAGATGATAAATTTATTTCCATTTAATTTAATTCAAGATCAACTTTACAAGGATAGGAGTAATTTAATGATTTTTTTCTTAAATAAATCTATACAACAATACTTTTACAAAATACCCTCCCATTCAGAACAATCCTCTTTTTCTTTTATATTACAAGGCTCCAAGATTAACATTATGGCTTTATCACCAAGCCCAACAATAAGGTTAGATCACAAGACCACCAGAAATCCAACATAGTCCTTTCGGAAACTTCAAAACTGAACCTACATAGAAATCATCAGTTGAAAATGGAGGCTCACCTCCCAACCTAGGCCTTTACAAGGCTGCCCCTAAGCTTGGGGATTCAAAACTAAATAGGGGGAAAATAGGGAAACTCAAACTTACACAACCAAAAAATCAACAGAAACTCCCTCCCATGGCTTAACAAAAGGAAGGTATCCAAGAGGCCTTCTCTTAAATGGATTGATATTGGAATAGCTCAGGAGGAGAAGCCAAAGTAGAAAATACTGAAAGAAATCCTCACATGGAATTGTACTACCAACTTCCTCAAGAAAAAAGAAACCATGGCCTCCAGCCATTAGAACTTTTCCTTATGACCCCCTGGTTCCCTTAGTCTTGCTTGGGATAATGGGGAAACAAAAGAACTCATGTCTATGAGACTCTACACTACCTAGTTTCTCAACCTATCACACCTTCAAGGTTACTCTGCCCTTTCAAGGGTGAGTGTGCCTTTAAGATCTAAAAATAGGTATAAGCACAAAATAAAACACAACATATGCATACATAAAAGAAAACTTACATGTAGTGACATAAGTACATGCAAGCATCCATTAATGGAGTTCCAACCTAAATCCAAGCTATGGCAAAGGGATGTGCTTATGAAGAGCTTTTCCTTTCAATCCTCTTCCTTCTCCAAATTTCTCCTTCTAAACTAAACTTGTCTCTAAAAGTAGAGAGTGGGTGAACAACCCAAGCTCCCACTAAAATCTTTCCTATATAGGCCTTCTCCCTAAAATATCAAGACCTTATTAATTAGGAAGAGACCCTAACCCATCCCATCTCCCACTTGCACCCCTTCTTCATAAATGGAGTTAAATGCAAACAAGGCAAGAAGGGATGGCTTAACCAAAGTTTTCCAGCTCTTGAAAGTCGCCACTCTTCAAAATGATGTCTTTAGGGATGACATTAATGAGTTTTAAGGCTCTTAATAGGCTGAAAATAACCCCTAACACCTAAGGTAGCAAGTGGGGTAGTTAGATTTGACCCTAGTTACCCTCTGAGAGCCCAAAATACGCTCCTAAACTCTACCCAAATTTAATTCACGAATGCAAAGTCAAGTTGACCCATCTAGAACTTTATTAACTCAAGGTGTACTTAGGTAGTACACTAGGTAACCCCCATGGGTAGAGTTAAGGTCACATCTACTATCCATTCTAATGCATAAAGCGCACATGTGTTAAGTGACACAACAATATTACATAAGCATGACTTGTTTACACATTTACTAAATTAGATTAAATATAATCATGCTTCACACTTTTATGAATAAAAACACAATACAACAAGGTCCATGTCTCTTTTTATAGACAGGACCTTAGCATCACAGTGATAACATAGGTTCATTCTTTAATATTCATTTAGTACCATGGTCATTGTTCCTACACACTCATTGCACACATCAGTAGGTCCAATAAAACATCATTTATATCATAACAAAATTAATCATGAATTAAAACTTGCATTATACATTATCTCTTTGAACTTAGAGAAACATCTACATTTAATTAAATAATCATAACATAATTTCCCTAAGCCCATTTGTATCATGATATGATATTCATACTAATTCAATGTAATACATCATCAAAATTCAATCATAAACTGAAATCTGTATCTTTAATATAAAGTATCACATAAGTTCTCTGATTACATAAATCAAGCAATGTATACAAGAAAAGGATTCAACATATCCATAAAGTAAATACATGTGTGCCAATAGTCCAGCTATAACAAAAATCAGTATCAACTATAGAGTATAGAAAATAAATGAAATGCTAATCTATGATGGGATGAGGTAGGCCTCACATCCACCCCCTAGGCATGAACATCCTCTTGGATTTCACCAAAGAGGTGGGGGAGTTGTGACCTCATTTTTGCTGCATCCTCCCATGAAGCTGTAACTTCATTATTAAAATCCCATTGGACCCTAACTAGGTCTAGCTCTTAGGCTTGAAGGCCCAATGTTTATCGAGCCAATATGTGAATGGGCTCCAAAGATAACTATCTGTCTAAATCCACCTACAAGGCATCACAATATATCACATGAGACTCATCATATACATACTTCTGCAAGGCTAAAATATGAAATGCATCATGGATGCGTCACAGGCTAGGTGGAAAATCTAAATGGTATGCAAGTGGTCCTATCCTCTCAAGGATCTCTAAAGGTCCAAAAATTGAGGTAAAAGCTTAAAGACCTTTCCAAAATGGATTGGAATCTTATGCGGTCACACTCTCAAGAAGACCCTATCTCCAACCAAGTAGGCTCAATCTATCCTCTTTGCATCTGCATACTTCTTGTATCTATTTGTAGCCTCTCTAAGACGCTGTCTAATTAAGGTCACCTGCTGCTCCATATCTCTGACTATCTCAGGACCAATGGAAACTCTATCGTTGATCCTATCCCAATTGAGTGGATTCATTCATGGTCCACCATAAAGAGCCTGGTAGGGAGGCATACCCAAGGATGTATGGTGCTTGTTGTTATAGGAAAACTCCATTAGGTGTAGGTATTCCTCCCACCAGGTCTAATGGTCCATCACATACATGTGTAGCATGTCTTCTAACACCTGATTGACCCTTTCAATCTATCCATCTATCTTAGGGTGGTAGGTTGTACTCAAATTTAGCCTAGTGCCTATAGTTGCCTAAAGTTCTCTCTAAAAGGATGAAGTGAATAAAGAATCTCTATCTGAGATGATCTTATGAGGTATTACATGAAGTCTGACTATATCTTGCAAGAATACATTTTCCATTGATGGTGTAGTAAAGGTAGTATGCATGGGTGAAAAGTGAGTCACTTTGGTCAACTTGTCCACTATCACCATGATAACATCATGTCGACAAGATGACATAGGAAGACCAGCTATGAAGTCCATAGAAATGGTCTCCCACTTTCCCATTGGTATCTCATGAGCATGAAGAAGACCACCTAGGTGACAGTGTTCTGCTTTCATCCTCTGGCATTCTAGGAACCTATCTACCATCTGAGAAATTTGCAATATCATGCCAAGCCAATGATACAACTATCTCAAATCAGCTTGCATCTTCTTAACTTTGTGATGCACTGGATAAGGGGCTCTATAAGCCTCTAGCATCACAAAATCATGCAATCCTCTAGAAGAAGTTATATCGATGCATCCTCTATGATGTAAGAGTCCATCAGACTCCAATGTATGTTCTAAAAACTTCCCCTCAAGGGATCTTTGAGATCAAATCATCTCATAAACTTTTGCATATATCTCATCCTCATGTAAGTGAGGAAGAATGCAATCTCTCAAATCTGTCCCTATGGTCATAGAAGAAAGCTCATGTCATCTCCTACTCAAGGAATCTTCCACTATGTTCTCTTTCCCCTTTATGTAATGGACATAAAAACCATATTCACATAATAAATCCATCCATCTCCTTTATCGAGCATTAAGGTTTGGATGAGTGAAGATGTACTAAAGGCTCTGATGGTCTGAATGAAGCTCAAACTGATGTCCTAAGAGGATATGTCACCATATTACTAAGGCATGCACCACCACTACGATCTCAAAATCATGGGTAGGGTAGTTCAAATCGCGAGTATTTGGTTTCCTAGACTCATAGGCTATAGCTTGTCCACCCTGCATAAGAATTGTTCCTAAACCATCCAAATAATCATCTGTGCAAACCACAAATTTTGTTGAAGGCTTAGGTACAAAAAGAATGGGTGCACTGGTAAGTTCCCTATTGAGCTCCTAGAATTCTCTATCACACTTCTCATCCCACTCAAATTTCTTTCCCTTTTGCTAAAGGGAAGTGATGGGGTGTGCCACTCAAGAGAACCCTTCAACAAAGTGTCTCTATTAACCGGATTAACCCATGAAAATTATCACCTCATTCATAGTGGTAGGTGTTTTCCAATCCATAATGGCATCTATCTTTGATGGGTCTACTAAGATCCCATCACTAGATATCACATGCCCCAAATACTTGACCTTTTGCCTAAAAAATGCACACTTTGACAAACTTCCAAACAACTAATTGTCTCTTAAGCACTGCAATAATTTTCTCAATTGATCTCCATGCTCTTTCTCATCCTTAGAATAGATTAGAATATCATTGAGAAATACCACAAAAAACTTGTAAAGGAATGTTCAGAATACTCCATTCATGAGACTCATGAATACAGTTGGAAAATTTGTAAGACTGAATGAAACCACATTGAATTTGTAATGGCCATATCTAGTGAGAAATGTAGTCTTGTGGATATTACTATCCATTATCCTCAACTAGTGGTATCACGACTTGAGGTCTATCTTTGAGAACACTCAGAATCCCTACAGTTGATCAAACAGATCATCAATCCTAGGAAGTGGATACCGATTCTTGATGGTTACTTTACTCAACTGGCGGTAATCCATACACAACCTAAGAGATCCATCCTTATTCTTTATGAAGATCATGAGTGCACCCAAAAGAGAAATGCTAGGATGAATTTTTCCTTTCTCTCACAGTTCCTCAAGATATATCTTGAGCTCATTAAGATCATTAGTGGTCATCCTATAAGGTTCTCTAGAAATAGGCTTTTCTTCTGGTACAAGATCTATATGAAAGTCAAATTCCCTACAAGGAGGCATACCAAGTAGCTCTAAAGGAAACACATCCGCATACTCCTATAGTATGGGACGGTCATCAAGTGAGGCCTCCTTATCTGATTCATTGTCTCTATCACTGATGGTGATAGCATACAAGTGGAATCCCTTTCACATGCATCGCTTAAGCTGCATAGCAAAAATCACACAAAGGGATATAGGTCTAGGGAATCCTGAGATTATAGTAGCCATGCCATCATCATCCATAGATTCTATCCTCTTCTGATGACAATATAACATGGCCTTGTGGGAACCTAGCCAATCCATGCTAGGTACTATATTATAGGATCCAAGAGGAGTAACTCTAAGATTTTCTATGGTGGTTAAGCCACTAATCTGAATCAGGAAATCTCTAACAATAGAGTTAATGGAAACTCTACCTCCTGAGGCTAACTCAACATCCCATATAACATCTTTCCTAGCTACCACTAACCCACAATGCTCCAAAACCAATGGAGAAAGAAAGGATTTAGTAGCTCCTATATAATATAAAATAGAAATATTGCTACCTCTGATCTTACCTATGGCCTCAATGACGAGGGCTTGGTGCTCTACCAAGCGGTTATCTACCGATGAAAATACTCTATGGGACTTTCCCCTACCCCCTATAGTGGGTTATGACATCACTGCATGCTAACTACCAACCTGGAGACACTCTCTAGCTATGTGCCCCATGGCACCACAAGTGTAACATGGCCTGTGTGCCTGAAACTGCACACTCAACAGTCTAGAGTACTGTGAACCTGTGGTTCTAGAGGACCTTTTATACCCACCCCTAGCAGACTACTAAGTCTATGCTGGAGGTCTATATGGTGTCTCTGGTCTCTAGGCCTTCCTAGGACCCTATGTTTTGCATTGCCTATTCTTAGAGCCTCGCTATACCTTTGGTGGCCTCTAGCACTCATTCTGTTGAGACTATTGTGGTTGTTGTGCTTGTGGGGTCCTGAATAACCCTAGAGAGTACCTCTAATTCTTCTTCCATGGGGGTCTCTGATATCCTGTGGCCTAGGATGTGGGATTACGGTTCTGAGACCTATCCCTAGCATCCTATGGACCTCTAACTATCTCCTTGACCACCAAATCTCTATCCACCATGAACCATAAGTCTCTTGGAGGTACCATGAGTACCTTACCTAATATCACAGGATTCAACCCCTTGATGAACTGGTTAACCTATAGCTTCTCGTACCCCATATACTCCACATAAGGGAGAAGATCCAGAAATCTTCCCTCATATTGGGCTACCGAGAGTCCCCTTTTTTGGAGATCATGGAACTTGTCTATACGACACAACCTAAACTATTCTAAGAGATATCTAGCTTTTAAAATCTCAAGGAAGGCATCCCAAGTAAGAGTGTTAATGACCAAGTGTCCCTTGGATTCATTGTCTCTCCACCAAGTGGAGGGTCTTTCTCTAAGAAGGTGAACAAAAAATCATGCTTTAAGCTTCCTCCTATAGGAATGCAAAAAAAATCACCTCTTGAGGCTTAGAATCCAAGAATTGGCCCCCATCCCATCTGTACTTCCTAAAAATAAAGGTGGATGGAGCTATATAAACTCTTTAATTTGATCTCCTATGTCTGCAGGTGGTCTCTCAAACCTTTGAGCCTCAATCCTGGGTGGAGGCTCCAGTCCCCTAATGGAACTAATCTCGTGCTCTTCCTGCTCCTCAGAAAATATAGGAGGTGGAATCCTACTTTGTTCCCTGGCTAAGGACCCTAGTCCTTCCCTATCTTGCTATACATTCTATTGTGCAACTGGAGGCATCCTATCCAAAATAATGCTTGCAAGATTATGTAGTTCCATCAATATGTCAGCATTCGAGTTAGGAAGAGGTTTGGGAGAAGGATCCCGATTTCCCTCGAGAACCTCTATCTTTGGTCTTACCTCCTCATGAAATAAGGGGGTACACTGATGACCATGTTAATGCTTATGACCCTGTTATGTAATAGGAGGCATCCTACACAAAAATAAAATGTTTTTTTGTTTTTTATTAAGGTAACACCATGTTTTGAAGGGGCCCCAAAATCCTTTAAAAAGCACCAGAAAGATATACAAGAAAGGGCTTAAAACAACAACGAACTATCAAACATGACAGAAAACCAAAAGAGGGCTAAACTCCAGTTTAAACAGTAGATATCATAACAACAACAAAAAAAAAACTACTAAAAGCTTCCAGCAGACAAGAGACAAAAAACTTCCAGCAACCAAAACATTCCAGCATAGAAGCTAAACAACTTCCATTTGATCTTCCAGCATCTGAACTTCAACCATCTGTAGTTCCATGCTCTGGATTGATTCTCATGGATTGGTGATATCTTTGATCTAAACATCAGATTTATTTTTAGTGCTAGAGGGATTCCTTGTACCTGGGCCCAGACTATGAATTTCCTGAGGAACATCATCCTCCTGCCTTGCCTTATCATTGTAGTTACCTTCCTAAAGGGTATACAAAGATTTCAGATTGTCCACAAAAATTTTTATACCCATTTTGCTGATAGTAGTAATTTTTTTGAGAGTTGTTAACCTTGCCATTTATTTTTTTGACCCTATTATCAACCATGGTGTTGATCTTAGTGTCCATATTGTTAACCTTATCAAACACTTCATTCTCTTGCTGGTACATGATTGCATCATTATGCATTTTGTCCACAATTTCCTCTAGCAATGAATTTCTCTCTTCCAAGTTCTTATAATTAGCTTGAATCTTCTTAATATCATCCTGAATCCATTTATCCATATTATAGCTGTTCTCCACTTTATTTCTGGCCATTTGAAGGAAGGAGAGAGTAGACACCCTTTTGACATTGACCTCTCTCTCATAGAGATTGTCATCTAGGCTCCTCATGTTTTGGTCCTTCTTCACTTCAAAATATCATTTCAGGTTATCTTGGCTGTACTCTTCATTATCATTAGCTGTGTTATCCTTATCACCTTTGTCGTCTTCCTTTTTTGGGAAATTATTCTCTTCATTATTCTCAGATTTTCCCTTGTCAATCTTAGTTTCCTCCATGAACCCTGTCTCCATATGAGAATCCTGAAGATCTTGATTCTGGTCTTCCTCACCATCATTATTGATAGTATGGTCATCAATGTGGGTATCAATGTACCCCGACTCCCTGTGAGATTCCTGTATTTCTTAGTTTTGCTCCTCCTCACCATCATTTTAATAGTATGGTCTATTGGTGCTATTTCCTATTTAGGGTGTGTCTTGTAAAATTTTGAGGTCCCCTGCCATTCATGTTATCCAAGGGTTTAAAATCATGATTAAAGAATTATTCTTGTGCTACTACAATTCTGTTTTGACCCTTGACCTAGTTTAAAATATTGAAAAAACCCCTTGTTTAATGTCTCCTAGTGTAATTATGGTCATAAAAACCTTAGGCGTTGTAATATATTCTAATTTCATGTTACCTTTTTCACTTAATTCATGTCTTGAATGGGGTCATTTTAAGCGGTCATGTTTGTTAAAGTTGTCAATCCTAGCATCGTGGTCTTACATTTTCCCTAAGTCCAAAGTCCGCTGATGTTTTAATTTAAGTTGTTTTCCACCAAGCAGGTTTGTTTTGATCGAATGACCCGCTTAATAGCTTGATCTCAAACCAATTGAAATCTATCAGTTAATCCATTAAGCGGTGCTGACACATGTAAAAGGTGGTTCGAATGGTCGTAAAATTTCTCAACTAAACAGTGGGCAGGTCATAAAAAATTGACGGTAGACTTGATCGCTTAAAGGAAAAGTGTGCACCATCTAATGGATAAGTGATTAAGTAGTGTTGATGTGTGTCCTAGTGGGGCCATATGAGGTTGTAAAGGTGGATTTAAAGGAACAACATCTATAGAAAAGATCGACGGTTGGATTAATCACTTGGAGGTAAAGTGCTCAAGATCTAATGGGTAAGTGATTAAGTCTGAGTGATGTGTGGCATAAAAATTGGGTCCAGTACAACATGAAAGTCATGTTAATAACATTGAAAGTGTAAAAAAATTAGATGGTTCACTTAATCACTTAGAGGAAAAGTGAACGAAATCTAATGGACAAGCGATTAAGTGGTGCCGACATGTGTCTTGGGTGAACAGTTGTTTCCAGGAAAAAGAAGAGAACTATCACATGAAAGAAATGTTGTTTAAGATCTATGACTTAAATTCAAAGTTATTAAAATAATTTCCAGTGAGCCGTTAAGCTGCGAGTTTGAAGTAGGAAAATTGATTGTAGAATGTGTGGCTACTCCATTCGAATTCAATACAAATGACTTATTTGATTGAAGCCGTAAAACTGGTTAATTCAACTTGAAGTCATAATAATTCACCAAAGTCATTCGAGCAAAGAACAAAATTGTAGAGATATTCAGCTCCACGAGATAAAATTGTAGAACAGGTAAGTTTTCTCTGATTCAAAAAATTTTAGGTTCCTAGTAAGATTTTTAGTTCAAAAGGCTTTCATATTTATCGTTTCAAAATCCAAATTTCATCTTAGCAAAAAGCCTTAGGTTCAGAATGGCCCCTAGGATTGAAATTTCTGGAGAAGTAGATCACCAAAAGAGAAATGTTAGGGAGGATCTGTTGCAACAATTGAAAGGATCCATGGGTGATGTGAACAAAATCAAGATAATAGTTCCATCACATCCCCATTTCAAAATAGGAGAAGGCTTGTATGACTCGGGTAGGTGGGACAAAGATGTTAAAACTAGTTTAAATGGTCTTACTCTATTTAGAACTACATATAGCCAAAGAAATACTCCTACCCCAGATTGTAAAATATGGGACTTGGATGTAGGAAAGTTGATAGTACCCATGGTATTCATGGATATAGATCTGTTCACTTTGATTTCCAACACTTATGATAAAGTATCTAGGGTTGTTAGGGATACACAGGGAAATGTGATGTTGATTGTCTCAGCTGATGAAATCAGAAGAATCTTCAAGTTGAGTGATACTTCAATACAAATGGATGATATTGACTTTGAATACTTTAAGGAAGTATACCAAACCCAAAGGGAGTATTACAAAAATGAAGCTTTGAAAGGATACTTTAACAAGATAGGGGATTTGATTGTAGTAGGGCTTAACACACCAGAGCTGTTCAAATTGGATTATTTCAATGGCAAAGCCAAGAAAATGTATAGTGCCCTATGCTAAGCTCTAGGATAGGAAGAAGAAGTAACAATGCATGTTCATATAATGCTCATGGTGGTTCAGATTCTACATCCCCACCTATCAATATTTTTTGACTTTGCATCTTACATTGCCCAACAAATGCATGAAGGTTTGGTAGGAATCTAGGACAGAAACATACTTAAGCCAATGGGATGGTATTCCCTTATGATGCACATGTTCTTGTTTAATAATGCTGACTACTTTGAGGAATAGATGGACTTGACTAAGCTCCAAGGTGATGAGGATTTTCCTATTCAGATGTGGAGTGTTGATCTATCATGGGATAGAAACGAAGCCAATTATGTTTACTTTGATCGGGTTTTTGCCACTAGGCTTAGGTCATTATTGTGCAATCAAAATGCCAGGATCCACACTGATATGATGAGGTTTTTGAGACCTATGGAGTTTGTCCCATAATTGAAGATTGCCCATAATTGGGTAGATTTGATCTTGTACCATGTTTCTATAGTAATAAGGGTTTATGGATTTAGGGGAACCCCCAATGTGCTACCCTATAGAATCCCTTTGCAGATTGGGATAGCAAAGATTTTAAGACAATTGGATGGATTATAGGAGGAAGCCTTGATAGGAAAAATGAAGGGAAGTATTTTCCCTACCCTCACCAGAGCCCATCATTTCATCATAGTAAAGGGTGGGTGGACACATTTTGATAAGTATTTTGAACCTTATCACTTAGCAACATCTGTATCCAGGTGTGCAGATAATGAAGATTTTATAATGGGTATGTTCAGAAAAAGAACCAAGTGCTTAACATTAGAGAACCAGTTTAATTACCCTAAGGATATTATCAAAAATGTTTTTGGCCTAGGTGACTAGGAGATCAGGAAGGAAAAATGGCTAGTGTACAAGAAGTCATTGGACTTTGTACACAATTTTGATAAGTCTTATGATCCTCTGAAGGAGTTTTTCCCATGGGATTACAAGATTGTGTCTCTAATGACTTTGTTTAAGGGAATCCTGTAGACCCTCAATGAAAAGAAACAAAGGATAATGGAAGTTGAGCCATAAAAGGATCATGCTATCTTGAGAAAACTTTCACAGTGAAGAGTAATCCCACCAGGGAACTATGTGGTGTATAAGAGGAGAGGGTACACTACTGTTATGCCCAAGGTTGATAAAACCTCTGAATGTAAAGGAAATAGGCTAGAAATTACTAGTGCCCAAGAAGTTCCCTCTCCCAAGAGACAAAAGGTGGAGGGAAAAGAGAAAGAGAGTGAGCTGTACTCTCCCTCGCAGTCCCCTATGCATTTATGACCAAGCCATTGCTGAGAAATTGGTTCAAATGAGGAACACTAGCGAAGTTTTTGTTACTGCCTAGGAATTACAAGAAGGGATGCCAGAGGCACCTAGGAATACAACTAATGACCTCACAGTGGTAGAATTCACAGGTAAAGAAATAGATCCTATGACTAAGAAGGCCAGTGAGGAGTTCTTGTCAGATGAAAACTTTGTCAGGACTAGGGCCTTCATTCAGTTTATGTGGAGAATTCACATTGATGAGTTAAATAATAAATGCCAAAGGTTGCAGGAAGCTCAGCCAAATTAGACTAACGATGATATAGAAAATGAGTTCAAGTAGGAGCTAGTGTCTAGATTCGACAGAATCACCCCTAAAGAGGGTAGAGAATTGATCAATAAATAGGGAGTCCTCATCCTACCTCAATGGAACTTAGCTGATGCGGTAGTCTTTGCTGCTATCAGAAAGGAGGAAAAACCATTGAGCACCGTTGGGACATCAATTGGTGCCTAGTTTGGTAAAAATCATGCAGCCCTAGCATTCTGGGCCTTGAAGAAGAAATATAGAAGAAGAGTGAAACAAGATGATAAAAGTGAGGATGCAAGAATCCTCATTGTTAAGAGAGTTTCTGATACCTTAGGTAATGAGGAAACTAACCTTGTCCTTCAAACAACTAATCTAAGCCTAAGGGTGGCTGAAAAGGAGAAAGAGGCTTATGATAGCCTAAATCAGAAATATGTATTTGTTTTGAAAGCATACAATGATGAAAGGGTTAAATCCCTACAAAAGGATAATAGAATAGCAGTTTTGGAGGAGAGGCAGACAATTCAAATAATGCCCCAGGTGATGATTGCTCAGGAGCCTCACAAACCCTCATCATCCAACCCATTTGTGACTTACCCCCATCCCCTATACCATTAAGTCCTACTACCCAAGAGATTATTTATGCTAAGAGAGTAGAGCTAGAGGCTGAAAAGAATAGGCTGATTACTGAAAGATCAAGGTTGGAGGAAGAAGGCAAGAGGGATCTTGAGGAATCCCTTGCATATAAAGAAGCTGAGGAATTGGTGAAGTAGAGGCATTTTGATAAAATATATTCTAACCTCTAGAGGTGTGTTGGTGAAGCCAATATTGACAACCTTTATTTTATGGGAAAGAAGATTGTCAGCATAATAAGAAAGCATGATGAAGATAAAGAGCATTGGAGCTTGATAGTTGATAATTGGAAAGGGAAGAAAGCGCAAGTAAAATATTTCTATTCTACCTCAAAGGAGAAAAATAATATTGATATCATCTTGAAAAGGACCTACAAATTCCTTAAACTGATGGCTGACCTGGATATCAAGAAAAACATGGTCATCAAAAGGATAGAGACCTTAAGAGGTGAATTCTCCAGAGATAGGTATGACATGTTTCCCAATATGTTCAAAAAAGATGGAAACATAAAGAATGAAGCCCTATGGCTCAGGAAATTGAATGAAACACTAACCAATGGGACAAACATTATTATTACATTGGAAAACATAGGTTGGTTTGTGTTAACTATTGACATTCTCAATAAGGCCAGGGCATTTTTTGAATCTTGGGAATCAGAGATTGAAAAGGATAGTGTTGATTGGGAGGAGTTCAATAGACAAGAAGATGAGGTTCTCAACTTCAGTTGGTCGGATGATGAGGTTCTTACCACATGGATTAGAAAGTACGGATGGGCTCTCCAATAACAGAAAGTGGTAGTATAGGAGTGACAACGAGAACCAGTGATGCCTAGTTGTCTAAACAAAGGAAAGTACAAGTTTTTGCATCAATGAAGATAACAAATCCCAGATGATAAGGACCTAACAACCTCAAGGAAATTGCAAGCATTTAGGCAGTCATGAGACAAAGGAATATATAACTTGTAACAAAGAACTATTATTCTCTCCGCTTGATTTTTGTCTCATCTTTGAAGTGTGAATTTTGTCCTATAGCCTAGTCATCAAAAGCTTGTTGCATCGTTATTTTCCAAAAGGATTCCAAGATGAATAAGGCTATCTATAAGTAGAAAGTTGTAATATTTTGAAGAGGATGGTAAAATAAAAATTGCAAAGAAAGCTTTTGAAATGATGTCTAGTTTTTCAAGTCTAGAATCAGTTTGAATGTATTGAAATCAGAAAGTTATCAATAAAAATTAAATGGAATTTCCAGTCTCAAATTGTTGATGTTTTCTTGCATTTTATTCAGCTTTTGTATATTTGATATGTAAGGCATATTAAATATATCAGTTGCAAGGTAACTGTGTTTCTATTTGTAAGTATCTATCAAGGATGGTTTAAATCTTATAGATGGTTCCTGTGTGTGTGTAAATGGGTACCTGTTAGAATCAACACAAACACTCAATAGGTCATTGCATTAGTTCAAATGGTTAGATAAAATGTTCAAAACCACTAATATCATCCTATCGCCTTCTAACTAGAAAGAGTGTAATGAATAACATATTTAGCCCTCAAAATATGCTATAAATCAATGACCAATACTATTCTAGCATGAAGGATTTTAGATTAAAAACAAGCTAAAAGATGATAAAGCATGCAATCTAGCTCTAAAAGATGAAATGAGAACAATGTAAAAACATGAAATAATAGATGGAATATGATTCTAGGATTAATCTAGCAGCATAACAATGCATTTTTAATCTAAGGTGAAGGCTCATTTGCTCTCAAAACAGGCTTCTATCTATAGAAGAATGGGAGAGAGAGAGGGGGGACAAGGTTCATTTATGAATTTGGAGACTCATAAATGAATATGTAAGAGCCTTTAATGCCCAAGGCATTAATAAGGCATGGGAGAGACATGGGCTTAAG
>MU223743.1:78499-92012 GCA_018584345.1 Thuja plicata
TTGAAGACAAATCACGGAAGCATAAACCGTTCCAACAATACACTCGCATCGCTTCTCTTCGCAACCCTAAAAAATGCTTATATCATGCGCTTCACTTTTTAGGGCTACTCCTAACGATAACCGTATTGGGGAAGAGTGTACGGTACTCACATTTATCAGTTGCCACATGTCTTCACCTGTCATTGAATCTTCCTGACATAGCTCTTACGTGTCATAGGAATCCGTCATAACCGTTTTAGCCATGATCTCCTTACACACTATTCAAGATGCCGACACATCAACATTATTTGCAAGAAATACATTTTACAAAACAAATAATAAGAATAGGATTTATCCAAGGTTGAGACACCTTATTCCTAACAAAATCAACCTCAGAGAAACTATCAGAACATTACATGTCATATATGTAACTAAAAAGGACACACAACCAAGTAGTGCAGCATGGTAAACAATAAAAATAGACCTCCAATCATCTATCACTCATGTAACAAAGCTAG
Organism: Thuja plicata; assembly: GCA_018584345.1. Classification (NCBI taxonomy): domain Eukaryota; kingdom Viridiplantae; phylum Streptophyta; class Pinopsida; order Cupressales; family Cupressaceae; genus Thuja; species Thuja plicata. The sequence continues at coordinate 78,997 of MU223743.1, forward strand.
ACAATTACAAATTTAGAACACAAAGACAAGAAAATCCTAAAGGATCATTATTTGAAGAGTCTGGAGAAGTCAAGTTTGTAAATCTACTGAAGATTCAGGTAAAATATGGGTTGAAGTAAAGAAAGATGATGATGTTAACAAGGTAGTAGATGCATTCATAGTGGATGCAACTTCTACTTCTGGTTAGATGACCCTCATGGTCATAGGGGGATCTATTCAAGCTCTAAACCCCTGTTTGGATGGTATACTCACCTCTGAGTATGCACCTATGGATTCATATATTTGGTCACAAGTTGAGATAGTATGCATGGATGCACAACTTGTACTTTGACAAAAGCAAAGATTGAAATTATGAATGAAAATTGTGTTATGAAAACAAGCATTAAATGTAGTAACTTATATTTAAGTTAGTAAAATATCTTATATCTTCACTTTGAATTCGAGATTGAGCATTTAGAGAGCACAGGAGGAGTTAGCATCAAAGTTTTTAAGGATAACCATTGGTTGGTTAGAAAAATGAGTTGAAGTTGAAATAGAACTATAGCATGGATGCATTGTTTCATAACTCCAGCAAAAACCTACTTAAGAAATTAGCAAGTAAGTGTGGCAACCCCTGTAGTCATTGAAATCGTCAAAAGGAAAAAGATTCTTGTTTAAAAAGCATACATTCAAGTCAGTACTAGATGATGTAGAAGGGGCATTCTCCAAGAATCCGTTAGGAGTCATGCATGTAGAGGACATACGAGCTTACATCTACTGTAAGAAGGAGTCTATGGGTGACAAAAACATAACAACACTCATGGCATCAATGATGAAACCTGATTACTCATTCAAGGATGAATTCTCACATCTCACTGATAACCCTATTTTTAAGTATACAAATGCGCATGAGTTCTATGAACTAGAATGGGTTAAAATTCTACTCAATAGGATTCATGATGATCTATTTTGGATTTGTGAAGTTCCTATCTGCATTACTGCTGACCTCATTCATGAGATGACCCGAATCTCTAAGGTTGGACCGGTTCTTCCTACTAGAAAGGATGTAAAGAAATAGGTTGAGAAGGCATGCTTATCTACAAGCGATAGGTGTGGGATGACTGTTGATCCCATTGTGGAAGAAGACATCAAACTTATTTCCATGATACTTGGTTACAAGTTTTAGCATGCAAGGAGACTTAATAGTGTATCCGCAACTACAGTTCTAGAAGCAATAAGGATGGAAAGAGATAACACACAATATAATCTTTGTGAGATATTGCGCACACAACTAATTGGGAACATTAAAGCTATCAAGCATGACAAGAGAAAAATATTTAGATTTGGCTCATTGATTATCTACTTGTACTTCCACATTATTGGTAAGGTCTCTAATCTTTACTTAGATAGGAGAAAACCTACTATGTCTCAAATTTCATTAAAAGCCACATCAGAAAGCAATGTAAAGGACTTTATGAATATGGAGATCAAGACATTTAGAATTAAGATGCAGAAGAGGTTTAGAATACCAGAGAAGATAGTTGAAAAATACAATGACACCATATGATTCATGGTGGAAATTGACTATACTTTCATGGAAGCAGTTGAGCCGAGAACCAAATGGATTCACCCACTTGGTTATGAAGTAGAAGAACATGCCTTGGAATGATATGTACAAGTTCTTTTGTCTACGCATCAAGATCCAAAAGAACCTAGATGGGGCACATATAGAGAGAAGACAAACCAAGTTGATTCTATCTTATACAGTGTAGACAATAAGAGGAAGGCATCAAGGATTACATCTAACATCCTAAAAGTTCATGGTTTCACACAAAAAGACCTAGATAAAGCTAGGGAATCTAAAATTGCAAGAGAGCTTAAGCAAAAACCTACAAAAGTCAAAATAGAGAAATCAAATGATATCCACAAGAAGAAAAAGAAGAAGTCTGATGAAGATACATCTGCACCCTCTACTACTATTGACCTGGAATCCTCTCCACCTTTGGTACCAAGAAAATTGACTAGAAGAACGAAGAAAGTTCCCACAAGCCACCCATCCTCAAGGAAAACATGGAGCAAAGTAAAGAATATTCAAGCCCCTCCTGAGGTAGGATTCAGACCTAGTCTCGAGATCTTAAGGAAAATAGTCATTAATGAAGGAAGACTAGATTCAATTACAAATGTCTATGAAAAGTACCAAGAGATAGATAAATTAGAAATACATTCTATGATTATCTCTCATATGATCAAGTTTAAAAGGTCAGTTTTGGAACTCAAGACAGTCATTCCAGACAAAGTATGGAACATACTAGACTTATTGAAAAGACAAGCAATAGAAGAAGATATAAGGATTAGAGAAGAAACATTAGACAGTCTTCTCCCTATTTTCTCACATGATGAGAAGGCAATACTGTTAGATTTGGTAAAACCTCATCTAAGAACCAAAACAAGAACTCTTCATATTATGAACAAACAGTATGAGTTGGTTGGTAAAGAGACTAAAAGAGAATTCAAACAAGTGTATTTGGATAGACACATGTATCCATGAATGGTGCCTATAGCTAAAGTGACTCCAGTTCCTTCTAAACAAGAAAAAGAACCAAAGACTCTTAATGTGCCTATGATAGGCCCCTAGGACTCTGCGCCCAAAGCTCCATCACCCTCGGACATAGTAAAAGATTCAAATGAAAACATTGTGATAAATTATGTTAAGATAACAATGACAACTTCAGATAATGACTTAAAAAAATTTGAAAAAGCATTTGTCAGCACTAAATAAGCAGAGAAGGTATGCATTGATAGTACTCCCTTGCAGCAAGATGAAGTTATTTCCAAAGATTCAACAAATTTGAATAATGAGGAAGATAATCAATCCAATAAACCACCCTCTATGGAGATCCTAGTGAAAAGTGAATGTATGGATGTTAGTTAAAATTCTATATTCACTCCCTCTATCAAACAATCAGTATCATTGTTGTTAAGTTTGACCCCTAACTCAGCAAACCTAGATGCACGAGGAGAAGAAGACTTGATCAAAATCAGTGTATTAGCCATGGAGAAAGCCAAAGAGAAACAAGTTATGATAAATCCTCTCTTTCTTGAGTCAGTAAACATTTTGAACAACCTAGTGCCAATAGAGAAAAGATTGGCAAATATTTAGTCAGTTGATGATGTCGATAGCATATTGACAAGCTTCAAAGCAAACTTCACAAATCTAGTAGATTCAGATACTAAAACTATAGAGGATGAGTACAAAAAGGGAATATTTGATGAACTGATCAAGAACTTCTCATTAGATCTCAACTCATTGAATATTTTTCAAATAATTCTGAAAGAGTTAGAAGCAAAAGGCAGGAAGGTGATAGCCAATTGTATGGACAAAGGAAAATTCACTTCTAAGCACATCAAGAAGATTGAGGAAGCAAACATCTTGGTTGAAAACATTAGGAAATTAGTTAAAACATCCTCCCAAGACATCAACATTTGTAACAACATCTATCAAGGGAAGATAGACAAGATTGAAAAATCCAAGGTAGAGATCAGCAAGATAAGGACTAGGCAAACCCAACTGATAAATGCACTTGAACCCTCCTTAGTAGTATTAAATGAAAACATCAAATAGATTGATGCAACTATTGTTACATATGATTAATTCCCCTACATGGATCTAAAAAAAATGGAAAATCTTACATATGCATTATGCACCCATCTTCAGACTGTTGATGCACTCAAGGCATTCTGGTAGCAAGAAATCAAGAATCTTCAAATTGCATACCCAGATGTATACTCGGAGTAAGTAATTAGGGAATTTAAATTTTGGCACATTTTTCATTAATTTCAAAGGGGGAGTAGTGTATATAAAGGAGTATAAAATATATAGCCAAAGGTATGATTTACAGTAAACTTACAGTTTTTGTTGTTAAGTCAAAGTATATGTAACTTGGCCACATTCCTTTGTTGCCATTAATGACAAAGGGGGAAATTGTTGGAAAGTTGACACTCAGGGTGTATATGAGTAATTTTGTGCTTTCATTATGGAAAAAAATTCATATGAAGTTTTGACAAATAAGTTCACAAACCTTGAAGATCAAAATTTGGCTAAGTATAGAAGACATAATAGAACAAAGATATACAGTTGATTAGAGCACCAACACACATGTATACGATCAAATCAGAGTATGCACCTTTATACTTAAGCTCTATGATAATTTATTAAGCTTATTCTATACATGCATGGTAAGATATGATAGTACGGAGAAGTTACAGCAAGTTCAAGTGCCACTAGCAGTTCAGAAAATAGAGCATGAAGCCGACTTCAATTTTTGATTAGCGTATAATATTTTTTTTTATAATGGCCATGCACCTATTGTAATATTTTTTTAATTATGTATTTAACACTCATGTAAACACACTTAATCCAATTCATTTGGAAGCGTTGTGTATATTGTTTTTGGGCCGACTAAGATCTTATTTTTGGTCGCGTCTATTTAGGCATGTATATATACTTGACATGAAATTTTGTATTAAGTGTGAAAGTGGAAATATGCAGAAAAGATATATAGAAGAATAGTACAAACAAATCAGTATGAGATAGATCTCTTTGAGAGATTAGAGCATCAACGCATAAATAGAACTCATCAGACAACAGTGTAAGAACAATAGTTCATCTTTTGATATAGTGTATATCTAATATCTGAAGGTTGTAGCCTTCATCCTATTGGGTAGTGATTTCTAGTAGTGAGCCATTCACCTTTAATAGGGTTCTGTAAAGACTCCTAATAGGGTCATTGTACTTGCATTTTAAATACTGCTCCTAATAGGGAAAAGGAACTCTAACAAGTTCATAAGACTAGTACAATAATTTGTGGGTATTAATTCCCACCGGGGTTTTTCTCTGACCAAGGTTTCCCCGTAAACATATCTTGTGTTATGTTTCATTTTTTATCTATTTGATTTAAGTTTCAAGTTGCTAAAATTAAGATAAGTGATAAACACTGATTCACCCCCCACCCTCTCAGTGTTTCTAACATTAACATTCTCAATACTCTTAGGAATGGGGTTAGGGATATGGTTTTTAACATAGTTTGTAATCAACAGAGTTAGACTCTCATGTAAAATAGGGAAAGATTTAACTCTATGATCAATAATGCTCTGATTGAGTGAGCTTAAAAGATAGTAGGGAAAGAAAACCCTAATATCATGACATAAATGGTTAACCAGAACAAAATGGTAATTGTATACCTTTGAATACCTGCCATCAAGGGTAAAGTACTCCATGATAGCCCTGATAACAAATTCCCACATGCGCTTAATATTTGATAGATTGACATAGTCCAGATCACCCTTCAAGGGCATGGCCCTCTCCTCATCATTCTTGGGGAATTTTTTATACCCTTTGTTGCCCTCTTTTTTGTCTTTTGAAAAATGCATTCCCTCCAAAGGGGGACCCTTAATTTCTGCTAGGTGGTCTAGAGTGAGTTTAACAGATTTTACCAGAATGTTCACTTTCCTGTTCTCCCACCCATCAACAAAATATTTCATCACTTCCTTGTTGTTTCCATGGAGACGCTTTAAGTATCTATGAAATTTACCCTTCTTGAGCTTGCTCCACACCTCTTTTTCATTCCTCCATTTACACACCGCAAGTTCTTCTCTCTTTAGACCTCCCCCCATTTCTTCATTCTCTTCAGTTTTAGCATAAAATCTTTCTTTGCTCTGTTTCATACTAATTTTCAGCTCAAAATGAATACAAATATTCAAAAACATAGATTAATTAATGATACCTCAGAAGGCTTGCAGTTGAAGGAAGACATCATCATATTGACACTTCACATGGCTCGACATTGTCGCCATACCCCAGATCAGATCAAAATTAATCAGAATGATTAATACAAATGAATTCACCTACCTTGTGATTAATCTAGTCATAATTGAGCAATAATCCAACCTCATCATTAATTTTAGCATTCCCGTGCCACTTGCAAGTGACATCATTCTTAGCTCCAAAATTGGTAAGACTATCTGCCACTTGGTTTGTTTGCTGATAATTATGAGTGACATAAAAGGAGGTAAATTTTGAGGCCACATAATTAATCTTAGCAATAATATGATCAATTTTCCAAGATGCCTCATTTTTTCCTTTAATATTATTAATAATATTTAAAGAGTCTCCCTCTAGCCATAATTTCTTACAACCTAGTTCCTCTAAAAAAAAAAAAACATTGAGAGATGCCATTGCCTCAGCCCTATGGTTAGATTGGATTCCCAATGGAGAAGAAATTTCACCAACACACTTACCATTCTGATCTCTTATTATGCCTCCTCCTCTAGCAGTTCCCGGGTTGCCCTTCGCAGCCCCATCGAAGTTAGCTTTAACCCAGTCTTTAGGGGGAAAATTCCAAGTAGCCATGGATCTTTGATTGCTAGGATTAGGATATCTGTAATTTTTGTCACTTTCCTTCTTACTAAAGTTAGACTCTGATTTAGAAGAAAGGAAGTTTTATTCCAGTGCCCTGCAAATTTGGTTTCCTACCACTTTAGGGGTAGACTGATTTTCTCTAAAGCTTATGTTGGTTGTATTTCTTGTTTTGGCAGTTTTCCTGGTTCCCTGTTCTTTTCTCTATGATCTGGTCTTTTATTCAGCTATCTCTTGTTCCCTTTTCTTTACCTGTGTCAAGTTTTCAGGTTTTCAAGTCTTAACCTGTCTCAATTTACAAAAAACCCTGAAAACCCTTAGCCTTTCAAGTGTTAAAAGTTGAAAAACAAACCCTAGGTCATGACATTTCTATTTCGATGTTGCTTTTTTAGTCCACTTAAGTCATGTGTTTTAATCAAATTGCTTTGTCGCGTTACTCCAAACAAATATTCTATTATCCTTCCCAACTTGGCGATTTTCTTTTGTCGCCTAGTCTCGTTTAATTTCAGTATATTCCTTTGGCATTACGAGACTCTACGATTTCTTCATGTCAAGTGGTCGCGAGATAACTTTGTAATAAAGCATTATGCAGAGGGGACCCACTAATTAGTCGGTTGATCACAAGATGTTTTCTGCAATCAAGGAAATATTAAGAGACTTCACGATTACATTTTGTCATGTGATCACTGAATGAGTTTAAAGTAATATGTAATGCAAGGCTTTTAGTCACGCAGTCTCCAGAAAAGAAGCCGGTTAAGTTCAAACTGCTGAGACTTGGCGACTAATCGTCTGAGGTTTAGCACAAAGCATAGTCGAGTTGTTGCTAGTTACAGGGTGATGACTCAGTTCTCCATTGTGCAGAAAGAGAAAAAATGAATTTGTGACATGTGTCATAAGGCGAGTGGATATTAAAAGTTTATCGCATGGTTGCCAGAAGGAGAAAATTGAATCCGCGACAACGAGACTAGGTGCGATTACCTTTTGTCGCGATGTCTCAAAAATATTTAAGGGTATATAAGAACATTTGGAAATTATGCAACGACCATCAAATAAAGAGATTAGAGGATCTAATGGTGGTCACGAAGTCTAAGAATAAAAGTGCCTGAGGGGAAAAGTCCTCCCGACTTAGCGATTAAGGTTAGTCGCGCAGTCGTCAGATGAGAAAAGGGGCACATGAAACCTGTCATGATACTCAGATTTTGTATTCTGTGATTGGGCGACTAGGTATAGTTGCATTGTCTTGATAAAAAATAAAAACATTTGGCGACTAAGGTATAACCGTAAAGGGTTAAAGGTAATGGTTAGTCGCGTGGTCTCAGAAAAGATAAAGAGTTAGTGTTAACTATACGTGGCTATGATTTCTACAGGGTCGCGTGATCGTCAGATGGTGACTTGGGTTAGCCAAAGGAAGGAAAGTGTATTGTCGCAATGTCTTAGGATAAACCATGGGTTAGTGACTGAGGTCTGCGACAAAGAGATTATATGCAGTCTCACAGTCGCCTGATCCCAAAATCTAAAAAATGGCGGCATTTTTTGATGTGATAGCATGAATCATTCGGTAACTAATCGGAGGCTTGTATTTTGATTGCTGTGCAGAAAGAGTAGCTGAGATGTAAGACAGTTAGAAAATCACAGTGTGACATGTCAGCTCTTTTGAATGTTGTAAGGTTGTTCTGAGGATTCACATTTAAAATTTGATTTTCTATCAAGCTCATGGAACTACGGCTAGGTTTTCATTCAAGTTCACAATATGGCGAATTAAAGACAGAAATGATGTTTCCAAATTATGAGCTGCGTACTTTGAATGATCGCTATAAGGAGTTGATGGTTCATTCATTTTGATTCACTGAGTTTTCAGATTTTAGAGCCCAAGTGTTAATTTTTTAGAGAGAAGAGGTATTTTGCTCAGTTTGCAGTGTTTTTCAGTCTTGATCAAAAGGTTCCAAGTTTTAGAAAATTGTGCACAAGACGGTTAGCCAATCTCAGAAATAGATTTGTTTCAATATCAATAAGGAGTAAGAGATTCAAGGCATTGCAAGTATGAGCGGGGCTGATAGTGTTGCTTCGACAAGTGGAGGAAGAGAGGAAGAGAAAAAGGGAAAGGTGAGTATTTTTGATGAATTCCTCCATCTCCTGCCTGGTTCAACATAGAATAAGAAGGCTAATGCTAATGTCCTCATTGATGAGTATAAAGATATTCGAGATGCTGTGACTATGAGAACAACAGGTTTTTCCCTCTTCAATTATTTTTATAAGAATTCTGATAAGCCCATCCTAGTATCAAACCCTTGGACCTATGGTTTAGCCAGGTTACTTGTTCCTAATGTCTTCCTGGATGTAGACTTATTCCTAGACCTATCCAATCACTATGATTCTTTGTCTAAGACCATCGGGAGGGATGATGGCACTACCCTATTAATTTTGAATAGAAATTCATTCATGCAAGCTTATACAGCACCATGTCTACCAAAATTGACATGACAAAGCAAAAACAGAGGTATACTTTGAAGCCTGGGGTTGCTAGGAACCAATTGCTAAAACATATGCTGAAAGAAGTGAAAAATTATTTAGATCCTATGGCAGGGGACAACCCATATTATTACAAGGATCTACACTTCTATATCAAGTATACTGCATATGCCCTGTGTAGAGTGTTGGGAATAGATGGTGATGCAGAGAAGATAGATGCAAGGATTCTAATGATGGTGTTGGACCTACAAGAGGTCCACTCTAACACCATTTATGATTATATTCAGCACATCATAGATGAAATGCATGAGGGTTTCATTGCAACCTAGAAGAGAATGAAGAACCAAAAGGAGAAGGAGCCCAAATTTTTGCATTACTCAGTTCTTATGCATCTCCTTTTATATTTAAATTTTGTCATCATGGATGTTAATAATTTAAATCCTCAGAGATTCTATCAGTTAGGACCAAATCCTCTCCAATTTTGGGTGAGGGTTTGGAATTACACTTCTAGGGAGTGTGACTATTGTGCCTTTCAGAATTGGATTGTGTATCCAATGGTACAAAGTTTGGGAACAAGCAGAACAAGAATCCCATTAAAGGTTATACAACTGTTTAGGCCATGTGATTATATAGATAGCTGGCCTAGAAAGCACAATTGGGGTGACTTCTTTATGGAAGAAAATTACACTGTCATCAGAGTATATGGGTGTATTCACCCACCTCATTTATTACCAAATTATGTGCCTGCAAGAGTGGCTGCAATGGAATTCATATGGCAGTTGTTGCTAATAGATAATGAGCACTTTGCACCGCATAAAAAGGGGACTATAACCCTTAGGTAGTTTAAGATTTCTCATTTCACAATTGGCAAGGGTGTCATTGATGCAGTAGGTCAATGGTTGGAAAAATACAGGATGGGGGCAGCCCCTTATAGATACATTGATCTAGAGGGCTTCATGGCAGGGGTTAGGAAATTGTATACACCTACAATCCCCAATACAAATATCCACTGTGAGTGCATAAAAGAAGATGCAACAAGGAACATCTTAGATGAAGATGATATTCATACAAGAAGATTGAGAATCCAAGAGTTGCTAAAACTTGAGAAGCAAATAAAGAGAAATGGGTTGTCTTTTGGGGGTTTTTACCCCGATCTCCCACATTTTGACAGGATCAAAGCCATGATAGACAACTATTATGTGCTTATAGAGAAACTTGATAGAGTGCTTGACAAGAAAGGTGCTCAGACACCTGATCATTCAGAGTCTGAATATGATAGTGGTAGTGACAGTGATTATACACGTCCTACTGTGTATCCTTCACCACAGCAAGCATCACAGCAAGATATTGCTGAAGTACCACAGTTGGAGGGAGCAGAGGGTCACATGATAGATTTGATAGTTGCTACCCAACCTGATGATGTAGAAGAGCCTACTGCAAAGAGGCAAAAATTGGAAATAGGGAAGCCTTCAGTAAAAGGACAAAGTAAGAAAAAGGATAAGGCTAAGGCCTTGGTACCAGGAAATAGGTTATATGACCATAACCTAAGAAAGGCAATTAGGGAAGGCAAGAAGCAACAACTTGACCTAAATGAAAATGTTGAGCTACCACCTAAAGCCTGTGTTGATGAAAGATTGCTTCATCAAAAAAAATTTCTCAGTGATGACAACTTTGTTAAAATAGAGGAGTTTAAAGACTTCCTAAGATGGCATAAGAGAGAGAAAATCAGATCCCAATTGATAGTGGATGGAAAAGAGACAATAAAAAATGAAGCCCTAGTGGCTTTATAGTCTTATGATCCAGAGAGTGAGGATATTTCACCTGAGGAAGCCAGGAAGATGGTGCTAGGTAGTGGAATACTGTTGGCTAAGGGATGGGATTTGGCATCTGCCTTCATCATTGACCAAATCAGAAAATAGTCAGATCTCAACATGGCTAGTGAGGTCCAGATGGGAGATGTAATAAAAGGGTTTGGGTATAGTCCAAAATCCCAAGCTTTTGCAATGTGGAGCCTAAGCCCAAAAGACCAAAAACCCCAACTGGTAAATATTCAAGAAAATATGGTGGGCAATCAGATGGTTTGGTCTGTACAGAATACAAGGGATTTGGAGATCTCCCAAATCATGACACCTTGGGCTCACCTGAATGAAGACAAGAATAAACAATTTTCTGAAAGGTGTAGCAATTTATTAGAAGAGACAAGTGCATTGTCTAAGGACAGGGAGTTGTGCCATATACAATTGCACCAGCAGGATCAGGTAATTTAGAGATTGCTAAAAGAGTTAGAAGAAAAGCTTGAGGTGGTATATGCACCTACACAACCACCTCCATTGCAAATTGAAAATAAGCCTAAATCAGAGGAGGCTGTTGAACAGGAAACTAATAAAGAAAAGGGAAATGCAATTGCTTTGAGGGCATTGAAGGGTATAATACAACACAAAATTGAGATTCTAAAGGATAAAACTGATGTTGTACTCAATGCATACATTAAACTGCCAGATTTGCATGTGGAGGTAATGGGGTGCCTTGATATTTTGAACCCTTACTTTACTAAGTGGTCTGCTAGGGAAAGGTTATTTTAAAATTCAGCGTCTTTGCAAGCCATAAGACCAGATTTTCTTGAAATAGTAACTGAAGTTGAAGATGAGATCAAAAGGGTTAATATTTCTCTCTCATTCTTTAAAGGTAAATTGAACCAGATAGAGGTGAAGTTGAGCCTCTTTTCAAATGAATTTAATAATTTTATTCCTTCCTTAAGGGGAGATGATGATCAAGTAAAGGTTGTAGATGCCTGAAAGAATGAATTTGACAGCAAGATGCCTGGTGATGAGGCATTTCTCTTGGGAGAAGATGTTGATATTGAACAATTCAATAAAATATTAGATGAGGCTTCCAAAGCAGAGACTGGCATCAACAAATTCTTACTAGATGTCAAGAATATCACTGATGCTAGATGGGATAGACAAAAGGTGCAAGTACAAAGTACTCAAGATTTCAAGTGGCCATCAGATGATGAAGTAAAAGCATGGGAAGTGATGACTACACCCAAGAAGAAGAAGCCAGCAGTGGAGGAAGAAATTTTGGATGATGAGTAGGGATGACTACTTGGTACCTTACCATTGAAGACAAAGAGGACAGTTATTGCAAAAGGAGAATGTAGGTAAATCTGAAAGCGTGGTCATCTAGACTCGACATAATTTCTGCTATCTACTATGTACACTATCAGATCAAGTTTCCAGATTGAGAGAAGACCAAAGAATATCTATTTCTATCTTTTTGACTTGGTTATTCCACCACTTCTTCTCTCTTTTTCTTTTGTCTCTCTTGTAACTTTTGGGTTAGGTTTTCTATGACTATCCTAAGCTTATTGCATCCTTAAGGGATTCCAAGATGGTCAAAAAACCTATATATAGCAAGAGAGTTGTAATTTGTAAAGGGTCTTTGAGGTTGGAATTTTTTGGAAAAGAGAATAAATATATTGTAGAATTTAGATGTTCTGAACTTCTGTCTACCTCTTGTAGTTGCAAGATCTTTCATGTATGGAAGCTGGATCATATAAATAAAATTACGGTGCAATTTTACTCTCTTCAATTGCTATCTTTTTATTCTCTGTGTATTCTCTTTTATGTTTAAGTTTGCAAGGCATTCTGAAGCATTTTGGTTATCAGGTAACTATCTAATTGCTTACAAGTTTCTTTTAAGGAAAGAACTAAATTTTGTGAGTAGTTTCAGGGAGCATAATGGTTTTTTAAAGATTTGATACAATAGTTTAGAGGTGACAAGGTAATTTGTAAGGCAACTTATCTGAATTGCATGTGGTTTGTAAGGCAGCTTACTGTATTTTGTTTTTATGAGATCTTAAGTTCATTGACTCTGTAACCCAAAGGATAGGCACTGGTCTAGAAATTTTTCTGATAACTCACTATTGTCCAAGTTATTTCAAGGCATCAAAACCAATTTAATCAAAATACTCTTGTTAGTAATAAAAAACAAACTGAACTCAGTAAGGACTCATGTCAGTAGGACAGTGTCCATTTTAGTGATTCCTTGGAGAGTGAATCATTAGGTTATCCCTCCTAGAAGAAAAGGAAGAAGGATGAAAGTCCTTATCTCACTGGTGTATGTTGTTAAAACCATAGCCTGGCTTATAGTA
>MU223743.1:120582-134452 GCA_018584345.1 Thuja plicata
TACATAGCTAATCAGTGTCCACATCAACAAATACTGTGTTAATAGCCATCTTGAAAGGTAAAACCTGCCTGAGTATTTGTGGAGCTCAAAAACGAAGAAGGACCTTATCCAGTCCTTAGCAATTAGGATTTTCTTGTCTCTGAATCAGAATTATAAAGTACAAGGTTCAAATAGACATTTCAAGCATTGTGGTTCATACAAGAAAAATCCCTAACACAGTGGAGGAAGAAATTTTGGATGATGAGTAGGGATGACTACTTGGTACCTTACCATTGAAGACAAAGAGGACAGTTATTGCAAAAGGAGAATGTAGGTAAATCTGAAAGTGCGGTCATCTAGACTCGACATAACTGCTGCTATCTACTATGTACACTATTAGATCAAGTCACCAGATCAGGAGAAGAACAAATAATATTTGTTTCTATCTTTTTGACTTGGTCATTCCACCGCTTCTTCTCTCTCTTTCTTTTGTCTCTCCTGTAACTTTTGGGTTAGGTTTTCTATGACTATCCTAAGCTTGTTGCATCCTTAAGGGATTCCAAGATGGTCAAAAAACCTATATATAGCAAGAGAGTTGTAATTTGTAAAGGGTCTTTGAGGTTGGAATTTTTTGGAAAAGAGAAGAAATATATTGTAGAATTCAAATGTTCTGAACTTCTGTCTACCTCTTGTAGTTGCAAGATCTTTCATGTATGGAAGCTGGATTGTATAAATAAAATTACGGTGTAATTTTACTCTCTTCAATTGTTGTCTTTTTATTCTCTATGTATGCTCTTTTATGTTTAAGTTTGCAAGGCATTTTGAAGCATTTTGGTTATCAGGTAACTATCTAATTGCTTACAAGTTTCTTTTAAGGAAAGAACTAAGTTTAGTGAGTAGTTTCAGGGAGCATAATGGTTTTTTAAAGATTTGATACAATAGTTTAGAGGTGACAAGGTAATTTGTAAGGCAACTTATCTGAATTGCATGTGGGTTGTAAGGCAGCTTACTGTATTTTGTTTTTATGAGATCTTAAGTTCATTGACTCTGTAACCCAAAGGATAGGCACTGGTCCAGAAATTTGTCTGATAAATCACTATTGTCCAAGTTATTTCAAGGCATCAAAACCAATTTAATCAAAATACTCTTGTTACTAAGAACAAACAAACTGAACTCAGTAAGGACTCATGTCAGCAGGACAGTGTCTATTTTAGTGATTCCTTGGAGAGTGAATCATTAGGTTATCCCTCCTAGAAGAAAAGGAAGAAGGATGAAAGTCCTTATCTCACTGGTGTATGTTGTTAAAATCATAGCCTGGCTTATAGTACTTTGTTTTAAATTAGTTATTGCAATCTCTCAAGTATTATACAAGTTATTACAACGAGGTTTTTAGCACATGACCTATGAATGAAACAATCCACTAAATAAATAGACTGAGATATCAGTAATCTTTAAAAGGTAAAACCTGCCTAAGTCTATGGAGCTCAAAAATGAAGAAGGATCTTATCCAATCCTTAGAAATTAGTCTTTCTCTTGCCTAAAAGAGGTTGCAATTGAGTATACAAGGTATACTTTCATCATTAGGTAAGTATTGCAAGAAAAAGAGCTAACAGATTCTATTATTGTGTTCTTTCCATATTATCCATCAAAAGTGAGGGGGGATGAGAAACCAAAGATCTTTGTCTATAAATTTCTTAGTCGGGTAGCTCCATTGAGAAACAAAATCCTGCCACACAGAAGGAAAAAACCAACACAGATTCCATTTTCTAAAGATGATATCTTAAACTTTATGAGTGAAAGGGAAATGGAGCATGATATGATCATAAGATTTAGAATTTTCAAAACAAAGAATACATCTATTAACAATATTTATACCCCTCCTAGAGAGATTATCAAGAGTCAACGATTTATTTTGAATTAAGAGCCTATAGAAAAAATTGATTTTAGCTATAATATTTTTATACCACACAAAGGAGCAGGGAGACCTTTCCTCTTTTTCAATAAGGATTTTAATAGCAGAGGCCACAATGTACTTGGCATCAGAAGTAGGATTCCACATAACCCAATCTTGGATGTTATCTTTTATATACCAGGTTTGTAGTTCATGCTAGAGGGAAATAAATCTAACATCAATTTCTCCCAAGTTCTTCCAATTGTTGTCCTACCAGTAATCAATAGCTTTAGTGCCAATAGATTCTTTTCATCTCTCAATTATTTTCTTCCAGGCTTGGTTGTTGGACAGAGGCTCTGAGTAGATATGTTCATCATCCTAGAAATCAATTCTACTTTTGTCTCCTAGCTTCCATCTTTTTCCTTTAATAATCATATCTTTGGTAGACTTGATACTATTCCAATTGAAGGAGCCATTGGTACTGTTGTCATCACCTGTAAAGTCCTCCAAAGAATTATTGAGGAAAAGATATTTTCTTTTAATGATATAGTTCCATTCTTTTTTATCTCCATAAATCCTCCATAGTTGTTTCACCATGAGGGATTTATTTATGTTTTTAATAGTTTGCAGCCCTAGACCTCCCATCTTTATAGGCTTAGAAACTTTATCCCAAGAAACAAGGCTCAGTATTTTATTTTCCTTATTTGTGTTTATTTGTTACGTAGAAGGTCTAGATTCCAATCTTGTAAACATGGCTCTGATACCAAAATGTCATGCCCAAAAGTTGGGAAAAACACAACTCCAAAAAAAATCCCTAAGGAACTAATGTTAACTATGTTTAATTAAGTTTACACTTGCATGCATAACGATGTTCAAAAGAGAGGGTTGAAGAAGGTCGTTAAAGTCTTGAGAACTTGAATAGGTTCGATCCATGAGACCGTTGACTATGTTTGACTAGGGTTGACCAAAAATTCCACTTAACATTAGTACCCCATTCAAATACCTTGAAGGTGGGTTCCATAAAGGATCTTAGGTAAGGTTTGATAGGTTAATAAAAGTGTTACTGATTTATTGAAATCAATAAAGGTTTCCCTAAAAAAAGTACGCACAAACTTAATTGAATTAGCAATTAATGGTCATACTCATTGTTAAGTTTTAAAATTAGTTTAAATAATAACATTTATAATGCTACTATTATGTCGGTTATACTTAACCTAACTCTCTTGATTTAATAGGCTCAACGTCCAGTTCTAGTTTAATAAACCAATTAATTATGAGGAGGTTGTTAATAATAATACTATAAGGATATACACTATGTTCATTTATTATAACGTCTAATTTTAATACTCTAATAATTAAGTCCTTTAATTAAATGACATAATGTTAAAAAGAATAATTTGCAATATCTATTGCAATACCATTTAACATTATCTAATTAATGCAAAATATGAATATTAACTAAGAAAACATTAATATAAACTAATTTACATTTTTAAAAACTAACTCCATATCTATCATTCAACTAACCAAATCAAATCTAAAATCAACGCCTCCTTAACTTAATGTAGGTTTATTTAATTATTAACCTTCTCCTAAAACTTTATGAAGGTCAACATAACCAATTATGCATTGAAATGGAATTTTATTTGGAATCCATTTTCATCAAATCTTAAAAAAAAAAAATCAAATCTAATAATCTAAAAACTCTATAAATATAAAATTTCCCTACCCCTTTTCTTCTCTATTTAACATTTATATTTATTTTATTCATGGAAATATGTTTTATTTTTCTTTTTAGGGAAATGGAGGACTACGTGACCCTAGGGTTAGGGTTCCCAATTTTGTTTTATGGGCAGGAATAGGGAGGTGGTTGAGTGGCCTCCACTGGTGGCTCTGCATAATTTCTCAACATAAGGTAGAGGATACGGTTTCCGAAAGAGTAGGGGTGTGGAAGATGGGGAAGGAGGCTCTAATGGCAGGTAGGAGGAGTAGTGGGGCCTCAAACCCTCCCTGCACCACTTAACCACTATGCACTCCACGGTGGGCATCGCTCTAGCAGCTCCACCATGGAGCTCATAGTGGATACCACATGGCAGGCCAAGTGGCTCCACT
The DNA here is from genome assembly GCA_018584345.1 of Thuja plicata. Taxonomy (NCBI): domain Eukaryota; kingdom Viridiplantae; phylum Streptophyta; class Pinopsida; order Cupressales; family Cupressaceae; genus Thuja; species Thuja plicata. Next base: position 124,565 of record MU223743.1, read on the forward strand.
GTGGCCTCCACAGTGGCACCACCCCTGCAGAGCCATATGGTTGAGGGTGGGCTTTGGCCCACCCCAAGCCATTAAATATTTTTATTTCATCTCTTTCTTTTACATAGATGTATGGGAAAATTTACCTTAAACTCAAAAATACACCTAAAACTTGGATTTAAACCTAAAAGAATGAATTTCCTCATAAACATTTAATCTTACTTATTCCCCAAGTATAATAATCTATCTTCCTCATCAAAATTCTAGTCCAACCATAGAGCAATGAACTTTTCTTTTCTAATAAAATTTTAATACAATAGTATAATCATTTGGGAATAGTTAAGTTAACAACAATATTTCAATCATAGGATGATAACTCTATTTAATTCAACATCTTAAAAGAATCGGAGTACTTTTATTGATTTTTTCTTAAATAAGTCCATACAACAATACTTTTACAAAATACCCTCACATTCAAAACAATCCTCTTTTTTTTTTATATTACAAGGCTCCAAGATAAACATTATCACTTTATAACCAAGACCAAAATTAAGGTTAGATCACAAGACCACTAGAACTCCAACACAATCCTTCTATAAAATTTAAAAATGAACCTATATAGAAATCATCAGTTGACCATGAAAGCTCACCTCCCAACCTAGGCCTTTACAAGGCCACCCATGAGCTTGGGGATTCAGAATTAAACAGAGGAAAAAAAAGGAAACTCAAACTTACACAACTAAAAACTCAACAGAAACCCTCTCCCCCATGGCTTAACAAAAGGGAGGTCTCCAAGAGGCCTTCTGTAAAATGGTGTGATAGTAGACTAGCTCTGGAGGAAAATCCGAAACAAAAAATACTGAAAGCAAGCCTCACATGGACTTGTACTACCAAATTCCTCAAGACATAAAAAATCATGGCCTCCTGCCATCGAAATTTCTCCTTATTACCCCCTGGTACCCTCAGGCTTTCTCGACATCACAGGGAAATAAAAACACCCATCTCTATCCATCCACACATGGGAGACTCTACAATACCTGATATCTCAACCTATCGCCCCTTCAAGGTTACTCTGCCCTCCCAAGGGTGAGTGTTCCTTGAAACTCCCAAAAATAGGTATAAGCACAAAATAAAACACAACATATGCATACATAAAATAAAATTTACATGGAGATACATAAGTACATACAAGCATCCATTAATGGAGTTACAATATTTTACATTCATAAACAATAACAAAAAAACTACTTTACCCTAAAGAGACAATCTAAATCCAAGCTATGAAAAGGGATGGTGGCTTGTGAGGAAATTTTCCTTCCAACCCTCTTCCTTCTCCAAAATTCTCCTTCTAAACAGAACTTGTCTCTAAAAGTAGAGAGTGGGTGAAAAAAACAAGCTCCCACTAAACTCTTCCCTATATAGGCCTTCTCCCTAAAATATCAAGACCTCATTAATGAGGAAAAGACCCTAATCCATCCCATCTCCCACTTGCATCCCTTCTTCATAAATGGAGTTAAATGTAAACAAGGAAAGAGGGGATGTCTTAACCAAAGTTTTCCAACTCTTCAAACTCGTCCCTCTTGAAAATGATGACTTTAGGGATGACATAAATGTGTTTTAAGTCTCTTAATGGGCTGAAAATGATCCCTAAATCCTAAGGTACCAAGTAGGGTAGTCATTTTTGACCCTATTTATCCTCTGGGAGCCCAAAAGACCCTCCTAAACTCTACTCAAACTTAACTCACGAATTCAAAGTCAAGTTGACCCATCTAGAAGTTTCCTAATTCAAGGTATACTTGGGTACTACACTAGATAACCTCCTAGAGTAGAGTTAAGTCTACACTTAGTCACATCTACTAGCCATGCTAACACATAGAGTGCACATGTGTCAAGTGACACAACAATATTACATAAGAATGACTTGTTTACACATTTACTAAATTAGATTAAATACAATCATGCTTCATACTTTTACGAATAAAAACATAATACAACGAGGTCCATGTCTATTTTTATAGAGAGGACCTTAGCATCACAGTGATAACATAGGTTCATTCCTGAATCCCTGTTTAGTACCATGGTCACTATTCCCACACACTCATTGCACACATAAGTAGGTCCAATAAAATATCACATATATCATAACAAAATTAATCATGCATTAACACTTGCATTATACATTATCTCTTTGAAATTAGAGAAAAATCTATATTTAATTAAATAATCATAACATGATTTCCCTAAGCCCATTTACATCATCATAGCATCTTCATACTAATTCAATGTAATACATCATCAAAACTAAATCATAAATTGAAATCTGCATCTCTAATATAAAGAATTAAATAGGTTCCCTGATTACATAATAAGGTGATTTATACAAGCAAAGGATTCAACATATCAATAAATTAAATACATGTGTGCCAATAGTCCAACTATAAAAAAAATTATTATTAACTGTAGAGTATGGATAAGAAATGCAAGGCTAATCTATGATGGGTTGGGGTAGGCCTCACATCCACCCCCTAGGCATGAACTTCCTCTTGGTGTTCATCAAAGAGGTGGGGGAACTGTGACCTCATCTATGTTGTATCCTCTCATGAAGTTGTAACCTCATTATAACAATCCCATTGGACCCTAACCTAGTCCATCTCTCAGCCTCGAAGGCCCAACATTTGTTGAGCCAATATACGAATGGGCTCCAAAGGCATCTCTGTCCATTTGAATCCACCTGCAAGGCATCCCAATCTATCAAATGAGACTCATCATATATATACTTTCGCAAGACTGAAACATGAAACACATCATGGATGCATGAAAGGATAGGTGGAAAAGCTAAACGGTATGAAACTAGTCCTATCCCCAAAAGGATCTTGAAAGGTCCAAAAAATTGAGGTGCGCTCTTAGAGCCCTTTACAAAATGGATTGGAATCTTATGTGGTTGCACTCTCAAGAATACCATATCTCCAACAAAGTAGGCTCAATCTATCCTTGTCACATCTGCATACTTATTATGTCTATCCTTAGCCTCTCCAAGACACTACCTAATCAAGGTTAGCTACTGCTCCATATATCTACCTAGCTCAAGACCAATGGAAACTCTATCCTTGATCCTATCCCAACTGAGTGGTTGATGCAAAGGGTCTAGAGTTCTAGTATCTTCTTCTCTCAAAGTGCTTAATAGTTTTCCTAACCATCCAATGGTCTACTCTTCTATGTGTTCTTCACCAATATTGATCTCCTAGACCCCTCCCAATAATGTTTACTACTAGGTATAGTTGATTTGATAAAGACACAAAACTCACACAATCTCAATTAGTCCAACTAGTTCATCAATCTTCTTGATTCTTCACTAGATATTCCTCTAGAACCCCAAACCCTTTCTTAGGATCTTCCCAATACTTCCCATAGACTCTTTCCTATGTTCTTAACTCATTAAAAGGCCATTGGAAACATTTCCAAAATTTTTGGATACTTTAACAATCCAATTGTTATCACTATGCACTAGTAGGCCTAATTAGGCCTATTTCTAATAGGTCTATTTTCACTATTTTGAGACAAATGCTCCAAATTATTCCAAACAACCTCATAGAAGAATTTAGAAATCTAAAAGCTATCCACTAGACCTTCAATAATATAAGGCTATAGTTTCTCAAGGCACCCACAACCCTAATTACTACCAGGCCCTAGTTTTCATCCTTTGGACCAGTCAGTGCAAATTGTATTCAATTTGTTCTTCAAACTTCACTTCACCATATACAACCTTTTTATCCTTCAAGGTGAAACATTAGGGCTTCCAAAAATTCCACTAATTCATCCATCCAAGATCATGGGTGCTCTGTTACAATTCAATCTTTACCCTATCTAGGCTCACCTACTCCTACAAGTCAGCCATAGGGCTTCACTCCAAGTCTAGGAATTCAATTGAAAGAACAAAAAATGAAAAAAAATACTATGTACAGACCCTAACCCATCATCCCACATGGTTTCATCCATTTTAAACTATGGATGCTTAGGTTAGAGCCTTTTTTGTTCCTGCAACTCTGCAAATTGAACTTGCAGACATAGTCACCTAAATCCTAATGTAACTCCACACAAAGTTAACCTGAAATCAAACTACCATATCCAAATGAAAGCTAATACAAAGCACTACACCCCCATGGGTTTAGATCACCTAATCTAATATGTACACAGCCGTACAAAATGTAGAAAGCATTATAATTTACAATGAATCTCAGAAATCCATCCATACAGAATGGTCACAAAATTACTATGCAATCCAAAACTCCATTAACCTTATAAAAATCATCAATCCATGCTCAAATACCTAAGCATGGGTGGTTACAACCGTCCAAACTTCCATTTGCAACTTTTTGCAAAATTTGCAAAAGTTGCTCGAGCAACTTTTGAGAATTTCTTGGTCTTTGACCATTTTAGTCAACTCAATGCATGTTTATCACTCCTATGACCCTAGTTAGGACACTTAGGGTCCTAAAAAATACTAAAACCTCAAGTTACTAAAAAATAGTAACTTTTACCATTCTAGGCCAAAATGACCACATTGTCACCTAGGAGCACTTTTGCTCTTACAAACATGAATGAACAAGTTGGGATCCAATACTGATGGATCTTATTAAAACCCCAAAAAAAAACTACTAACGCAACCCTAAACACACAAATCACATCAAAAAGGGAGGTTCTCTGCACCATACTCCCCTGGGACAAATAACGTAAGTCCCTTGAGTTAGGAGGTCTTAAATGGTGACCCCATGCTTTAGAATGTCTACTTCAGTCATCCAAGTGGCCTTAGATTTAGGTAGTCCCTACCACTTTACTAGATACTCTTTGTAAGTACCCTTCCTGGTCTTCTTAATCACCTTGGAGTCCATTATACTGTCAAACTACAGAGGGTGTGGGGTAGGCAAATCGTTGACCCAATCTTTTTCTCCCAACTCTAGAAGAGTTTGGTGACCAGTGTCTGAGGATGGTCCCTTATAGGGATACATGTCACATACATTAAAAATAGGTGAAATTCCCAAATCTGGAGGCAAATCCACCTCATATGCATTTTTTCCATATGTATGCAATATCCTCAATGGTCCTATCTTCTTCATTAGCAACTTAGTTGGCTTACCATTAGGTAGTCTTTCCTTTATGAGGTAAGAAAGTACTAGATCCCCCACCCTAAATTGCAAATCCATCCTTGTCTTGTATGCCTTGGTCTTATACTTCTCCCCTTATTATTGTAGAGTCTTTTTTACTTGATCATGAAGCTCTTTCATCTGTTCTGCAAATGATTCCCCTTGAGCACTTCTTTTGTCTTGCAAACTGTTATGCCTTGCATACCTGTCCCTACATTTTGTGGGAAAAATGTTGGGTCCCATTTTTTTTGGCTTTTGCCTTGTTTCTTTTTCTTTTTGTTTTTCTATGGCCTTTTCTTCCACAAGGTTCATTTTATTTTCTTTTGGTTTTCCTTCCTCTGGGACCCAGTTCTAGAGTGTTATGTCTTCTGAGTCAGCCAGATTTTTGGACTTTGGGATTCTCTGTCACCGCTTCCTCTTTTTGTGAGAGGGTGCACTCGCATCGGATCCTTGGGCCTAGAGTTTGGAGGTTTTCCTTTCCTAGGTTTCATGGAAGGAAGAAACATGTTTTTACCCTAAGGGTATAAATAGGATTTACCAGTCATTATCACATTTACCGTGAACAAATTATCCAGAGTGATTAAGGCGATTAAACAAAAATCTATGTGCAATTTTCTCTCAGTGATTAACAGTGTTGAAATGGTGATTATCAGCTATTTTCATGGTCTATGGAAGCTTCTTAGTGTTAGAGCACCTCCCATGCTCCTCCTCCTTCATTTTCTGGTGTTAAGGTAGGTCCTTCGGCTCTCCTCCTTTTGGGTTTCGTCATTTTTGCTTTTCTTTCTTTTCTTTTCTCCATCTCTTTGTCATTGCTTTGGGTTTTTTTTTGCTTTTGGGTATGTTTTCACCTCCCATTGGTGGGATGGCCCTGCAGGAAGGTTGGCTACCTCCCACTCTTTTTGGTTCCCCTCTGTAAGTAATGTATGTTAGTTGTAAATGTTGTAAAGTCTAAGGGTTCCTATGTGAAGGTGTCATGGTTTTGCTGTAAGTTGTAGATATTTCTTGTAAATTGTGTCATTTTCTAGTTTTACCCTGTACATTTTAGTCTATATATTGTCCTGGTGACCCTTTGTGCAGTGAGCTCATTATGCTCTGCATGTTAATCCAAGTTTGGAGTTCACCCATATGGTGTTTGTCTGGATCAAACTCAACACCTCACCTGTTCGAACCATAGTAGTTTTTATGTCTCCTCTGTCACTTCATCATTGATGGCAAGATTAATTTCCCCACAAGTGAGCATTCAAAAACATCTCATCTAGCATTCATTTCCCTCATTTCAACCCACTTGTCACCATTAAGGGCCATTACATTGTCTATCGCATGACCACATGATAAACCATATCAGCCAAATACAACTCGCTACTTGGTCACATCGATAACAGATAATTTCTCTAGACTCCTAGTGCTAAGAAGTCCCTGGGTCTTCACCCCATTTTTTTCACCTAAACCAATAACTTGGAACCTCCAGGTGTCGATCAGAATCCAATCTTTGCTAACTATTACATTCCAGGATTTTGATGCGTACTAATATTCTTTGAACAAGTGTGAGATGGTAGTGACTTCCCCAGAGTCCATAAAAATATTGTATTTTTATTATATTATATGTATTGATGGTTCTCTGGTCTTGTAGGTTGCAGTTAATCCAACATGTTTGAAGTAACAACTCCTCCTGGAAATCTGGAGCTTCCAACTACCTCCACTTGGGTGGCCACAAAAACAAAGGCCGAGAAGATGCTCGCTAAACTTCCATTAAGCTCCAAATACCTGAGGGAGGGTGTTCTTGTGGGGTCCAAAGTGGACTCCAAGCTGCAAGAGATCACAGATATAGAGCCCAGACTATGGGATGAATTGCAAGGCCTTGTCCAAATAATGTACAAATAGAGGGTTGTCAGAGATGATATGGCTAAGAACATGGCCGCCTCCGATATCATCAAAGCTGCATATTTTCCTTTCTTGGTGCAAGCACTAGAGTTGATCCTTCAACTAGAAATGTACTACAATGCTCCCATCCAAGTTTTTTTTCTCATTGATCCTCTACTGCTACACTACCCAACGGCCATTGTCAATCTAGATGCCGTGACTTTTTCTTCGGGGCTGGGAATCCCCTAGTTCAAGGGAGCCATTGTTATCTCCCACTCTGTGTCCCTGAAGGAGTTCAAAGAGATTTCCACTCTTTCCCAACAACATCTTAACACTCACTAGCTAAAGTCCCCAAGAAGGGACTACAAGAAGATGAAGCTGGAGATTCCTCGTGGAGACTTCAAAGAATGCATTCAGGCAGAAATCATATTTTTGTGCAGGATTTTCAGAGATCCCCATGCCAAATAATTTTTGGCATGGATGTACTACTTCCTCTACTACATCACCACCTACAGTCAAACCTTTGACTAGGTGATGATCATCACCAACCATGTAGACTTCCAGCTACAGAATGTCTTCTGGAATGAAGTTCTACATGAATTCATATGTATTACAGGCACTGGCCCAACAAAGACCCAATTTTTAGGGTTTATAGATAGTGGGAATTCTTGGGACTAGGCCTAACTATCTTATCCCATGGGCTCATTATCCTTAGATTTAGTGAGAGATTAGGTTCTCCCATTTTTGCAGGGTGAATGGCGCGTTCATTTACCATAGCATTCTGATACTCACTCGGGATTCTGAGTACTGGTTGCCGTAGGAGGTGATGACCTTGGTAAGCACTTATGACAATTATTTTATTCAGTTCTAGTAGCACACTTATATTCGGGTGATCGACTTCTTTGGGAAACCCTACCCACTCCACATGCATTGTGGGGATAAGATTATTCTTTTGGAGTTTTGTAGGAAAATCCTAGAACTCCACACATTCTTTGCCTTGAAGAAGGTCACATCTATCATGTTCGTGATCACTTCCAGGAACTATTATTGTAGTCTTGTGGTGGCTAAGGAAGCTAAAAATGAATTGAAGAGTCTGGAAATGGTGGAATTCCACCTTGCCAGAAAAAATTTTGATCCAATTTATAAGATAAGAGAGGCACTACCCCGGGCATCCATACCGGATAAAGTCAACATTGAATATTTCTAGGTGGATTTTCAGGATAGTTTTGATCTCCACGTCCAGCAACACTTGTAGATGTTGAAAGGATTGATGAATGCCCTTGGCCTCTGGGGCTTCCCAAAAGATTTTTCAGACAACGGGCCTTTGGAGGACCCAACAGACAAAGAATAGAGGATCAACAAGTTGGATCTCCCTCCGATGAATTGGGACACCCCAGAGAACTTAACAATTGAGGATGCAAGTCACCACATCATTGATAGCAGCCATAAGTATTTTGAGAGGGTGTGTCCAAGCAGCACCCATAAGGGCCCAATTTTGTAGGGGTGTTTTTTGACCTCCGGAGCCGCGGGACCAAGCAGGGACAAGGGGAAAGAGAAGAAAGACGCCCCACCCCTAGTTACTCCCCAGGGTCCGCTTCTCATTTTGGAGAACATTCATGTTCAGATAGAGGTGTCCAGACTAACAAGCCAAAAGATAAGTGCCCAGCTCACCTGTGGTCTTCTAGTAACTCAAGTGGGATCCCCCCACCCTATGGGATCCCGCCCCCCTATGGGATCCCCTTTGTTGGTGGCACTTATGAGCAGGTAGACATTCACTGAGGTGGAGTTTGTAGATATTTTAGATGCTGAGGCCCCGTTACAAAGAAGAAAGAAGAAGAGAGTAGCCAATCCCCTGAGTGCGAACATGGGTCCCAATATGCCTAATGTTCCCCCAGTGGAGGTCAGTTTGGACTCCCCCAAACTAGAGGACCTCCCGGAGACCTCCCCTATGCATGATGACTTTGATGAAATCTTTGGGACAGATGAACTCATGAATCTACAAGTGGAGATAGATAAGGTAGTAGAAGAAATAGCCACACAAGAAGTAAAAAATAATCCCCGATGAAGGGGAGACACCAGAAAAAGAAGTGGTCATGGGACAAGAGGGCTGGGAACCAGAAAAAGAGATAGAACAAGAAGCAACAAAAAAATATCTATAAGACATGGAGGACACACCGGTCTAGGGGACCGAGACAGACCAAAGGAAAACAAATGATGAGCAACCAAAAATTGGGGAAACCAGACCTATGGGATCAACCATACCCCCAACTGTCATGCTCCAAATGCCTTTAGATACTCTGGGTGATCAAGTGCCCCAGAGCATGACATTCGGTGAGGTGGTCTCAGTGGCCCAAAATTCAAACAATGGCTAGACACCTCGGCCTTCTCTGGAAGATGTGCCCAAGGAGAAGGATGTCCTAGCAAATGATGTTGGTGATGAACAACATCAGAAACAATGAGATGGGAGGGATAACCTTGTTAATGTGGACACTGAGACCACAAATGCTAAAAAGGACAGGGAAAACCCTAGTGATACAGATAATGCTAGTGTCAGTAGAGATGGGGTCCCTGACACCACCGATGAAGATGCTACCATGGCGGAAGATACTAATGTTGGAAATATAGATTGAGTAACTGAGAGGGGAGGGGTGAATCAGTTACAACAAAAATAAATCCACAAGTCCCTTAGATGTCTTCTTTATATACTGCTGTTACTCGGTAGATTAACTTATCATTGTTCATTAAACATTCACAGTTATTGACATGCATAAATCAAATAGTATAAACACAAGTAACACTAGATATAACGTGGAAACCCAATTTGGGAAAACCACCAATGCAACTAGTTACTAATTTTCACTCTTCTGAAGTGAGCCCTGTTAGGAGCCAACCCTGTTAAAGGTTACAA
>MU223743.1:140121-164440 GCA_018584345.1 Thuja plicata
AACAATGAAGTGACCTGAATTAAATGCAACTTATCTTGCTGATACAGATCTCTGTTCTGCTCCAATAGATCCTTACTGATCAAATATATCTTTGCAGCACCTCAAAGATATCTCTAATCCTTCATCAGAATTCGCACATTCCTTCTGCATATTATATTCTTGCTCGCACACGCTTCTTCATGTTTCCACACACTTCACACACTTTTCACACTTTTTGAATTCACAACTTGATCTTTCATTTATACCCTTTAGGTTATCAAGTCGGCTTAATTACAAGTTTCAATTAATAAATATTACATTATTCGGCTGCACAAACATTTCACAAATAAAATCCTTCGCAGGCCGACGCAGTCCAAAAATGATATTCCAGTGTTGACCAACTGATGCTCGGTGAACACTGCAGATTCTGCGAAAATCCTTTGGTAACCGAGTGAACTCGGTAAAGACTGAGTTTCCTTCACATCTTCTTTGATGACCGAGTGGACTCGGTAGAGACTAAATTTCTTTTTTCGACCGAGTGAGCTTGGTAGTAACTAACTTCTCGGTATAGTATTCTGGAGCGCTTGGTAGACTCTGTAAATAGCTTCTCTTACCATCTGAGCTCAGTAGACTTGGTTAACTGCCTTGCTGAACATTCTAAGCTCAGTAGATTCTGTCTAATGACTGATATGACATTTGTGTAACATCAAGGACAATACACAATTAAACAATTGTTTCCAACAACTAAAACCCCTGGGGAATAGGAAAAGGAGAAAGAGTCCTATGCAACCATAGATACTAAAGATACACCACCAAACTCGAAAGAAGGCCCTGATGCTCATGCCTTAGAAAAAAACCACCCCAGCCCCCACAATGGCTAGTGGAGTCTAGAAAGATAAAGACCCTGAAGGAAGTAGGTGTTCCCCTATCATTGGTTGAGATGATGTCCCAGAATGCAAAGGCTAAGAAGCCTAAAAAGGCCCTGACCGTCCATACCCTCTAGACTGGTCTGGGAGGAAATATGGTTGCAATAGTTGTGAACCCTCTCCCAAATATAGATGCAGCAACAGCAAGGGCCAAAGATTATGCAATCATAGAAGTGCCTCTAGGGAGGAGAGATAAGCAAGGTGAGATAAACCTACTAAGGGAGGAAACCTGGGAAGTGGAAGCTTGATACAATAAATAGGTGCTGAAGTTAAAGGAGGAAAGAGAGGAAAATGAAAATCTCCTTGGGCTCCTCACTAAAATTATGCATCCACTCACTGAGATCCATCTGAAAGCCTCCACCTCTAAACCACTACTTCCATAGGGTGACATGGATGCTCTTTGGGACATGAAGAAGAAGGCGTAGGCTATAGATGGGTGGATTGCGGAGCAGATCAGGGTTGAGGCAATTCCTAGAAGCATCACTCCTAGACCTTTACCTGATCAATAATATTTTGGGTCAGGTAAGCGGTATCATTGTCCCATGGGAAGGAAACCTAGAAAAATATGAAGGGTGGAGGACCGGATTAGAAGAAATAATAAACTCTAGAGAAGAGGCCATCACTAAGGCCAAAATTTTGGGAGAGGAATCTGTTGAATTCCTCTGGGCCCAATACTCTAGAATTAGCCTCAATATTTAGGTAAGCAAGAAACTAGTTATGACCCTAAAAGAGAAGATCACAGTGGTCTGGTATCATTTGGACCTTTACAAAGCATTCATTGGAAGGGTTTCACAAGTTGATCCCTTCACCACCAAAACTTGCACCCCAGAGGATTATGTCCTCAGTAAATTTGATGAGGTGATGGATTCCCAGTATCAATCCGTCAAATACTTTGACAAAGGGTAATTTTCAAGAATATCTAAGATGATGCTCTAGGCTCATGAATCCATAAAGTTAGTAGAATAATTCTAGGATGAGGCCGAAGATATTGAAGAGAAATTTGGAATAGTCTGTGACCGGTGGAACAATGTCAAGGACATAGATGGAGATGGCATTAGCCAAATTTTGGTGGCATTCAAGAACAAAAAATGATAGTAAAATTCTCTGGCTCCTGGAGATTTTCACCACTAGGGTGCATTTTTTTGAACATTCATTATTCTTTGGGCATAAGCTCCTAGACTCTAGAATTTTGGATCCAATAGTTTTGTATTCTTTTAACGACCCATGTTGAGGTTCCCTAGAGCCAACTGGTCATTTCCATACAATTAATAAGGGGGTTAGAAGGTAGGTGATATTGATAAAGCATGTCATTTAGAGGGATGTCTCTAACAGGTGATCTTCCCAAGGTGCTGCTCCAACATTAACTACTTGGTGCATCAAAGACAGTGAGTCACATTTTGCATTGATGAGGCATGTAGCCTCAAACCCTGGGAAGATCAGATTTCTTCTATTCTTACTCGAACACTCTTCTCGATGTTGATTCTTCCATCCTCTTTTCTTGTCTTCTTCATTTGTCATGTCATACCTCTGCTTATCTTGAGGTGATTGTAACTGGTGTAGGTAGTACCAGCCACCAGATATTGTATTTTAATGGTGTAGGTAGTACCGGCCACCAGATATTGTTGGAAATATTGAGAGGGGGGTGTGAATTAGTATTTCACTAATTATTCTATTTTAGAAACTTAAACATAAATAAAAGATACATCCAATGAGTCTTAACACAAGAAAACATAACACTTGATATGATTACGGGGAAACCTTGATTAGAGGAAAACCCTGGTGGGAATTAGTACCCACAAATATTTTGTACTAGTTTCTTATGATCCTTGTTAGAAGATCCTTAACCCTGTTAGGAGTTGTCTTTACAATGTATGAAGTACAGTGACCTTGTTAAGGGTAAAAACCTATTAGGAGTCTTTTACAATAACCTTGTTAGGGGTGGTGGACTCACTATCCAAATGGTGAAGGCTACAACCTTCTGGATCTTTGATACACACTGTATCGGCAAGGTGAACTGCTGCTGTGACACTACTTGTCTAATCAATTCCTTTTGTACACTAATGATTTAACCTATTTTTGATCACTACAAAAATATTTTCTTCACTCTAAAAGCTTCTAATTCAATATATATATCATCAACATATGATAGATATATCTTTGTTGTTTTAACACTCTGCTCTACTTTCTTATCTCTGGCTTTCGCAACTTCTATGATCACAAATGACCTTCTATAAGTACTTCCTCAAAAGAAATGAACATGTCAGCTTTAGGAAACCTTTTACCATATATCTTGATCACTTACATAACCATGCAACCCTTTATTAAGTCGTCTTAACATTAATTATAACTACTTTACTCAAATCGAACAGACACGTCTTTTCACACAGTCCGCTCCACCAAATTAGCTCTAACTAATTATCCTGAATGAATGAAGTCATGTGATTTTAAAAATACATTTTTAGGTCACTAAAAATGAGTAATCCAAAGGTGCAAATCCTGAGGATAAGTGAAACTTCTACACAAAAATAATCTCTATCGGCTCTTTCCATGATCTTTGTCCTGTTCTGGAATTCACTGGTTGTACCTCTTCAACTGGCTGTATCTTCTTCATACTTGTAGATCTAATCATGCTCTCTTAGAATTAGCATGTAAAAATACTCATAATATTATCTTCAAAGGAACATATCATTTGGATAAAAAGTGAACACACGCTAATCAAAACTATAGCAGTTTGTTCCTTGCTTTGTCCTATTTTCTGTACTTAGCCAATTTCTGATCTTCTAATAATGTGTGCTGACTCCAAAACTTCATATGAATTTTTTTCCATAATGAAAACACTAAATAGATTCATATAAACCAGTATAGTCAACTTTCCAACAATCTCCCCCTTTTTCATTAATGGCAACAAAGGAATATGGCGAAGTTACTATTTGTACTCTTATACAAAAACTCTCTATCTTATATCTCCCTCTTATCATATACTAGACTCCATATTATTCATACTCTACTCCCCCTTTGACATTAATGAAAAAGGTTCTCAAAAAAACTTCTATGTACTTACTCAGCATACACATCTAGATATGCAACTTCTGGATCCGTTTCTCCCAAAATGCAATCACTGAATTGACAATCTGTGGATGGGCGCATAATGCATATTGTAGCTTCTCCATTTTCTCCAAGTCTGTGATAGGACCTTGATCATATGACATACTCCATATTCTATACATTACTTTACTCCCCCTTTGATATTATCTTCTCTGCCTTTTTCTGCAAACTCTTTCAAGGATGTTTGACTAGCCTTGAGCGAACTAAAATCAAGTGTAATTTTGCTAACCAATTCTCTAAGCCTCTTCTTCATATACTTCTCTTATGCAATAACAGATTTATTTTTCATGACTCCTTCAGATTATATACTCCCCCTTACTTATTTAATCTCCATGAGTCTAAGTCTTTATGGGTGTCAAACTTGACAACAATGATGATGAATTGTCCATCACTTCAGTCTTCTCTTTATCTGCTTCCTTTTCTGCGATATCTTAAATCAATAGATCTTCTTTCTGATATAAAGACTCTTAGTCTCTTGAGTACTCAAAAATGTTTCTTCAAACTTGTTTAGATCAATATCCATTGCTGCCACTAATACTTCAACATTATCAATCATGAATGTATCCTCCATGTCCTTGGCTATGGGTGCATAATCATGTGAGCCTATAATAATCATTTTGTCTTCTTTTTCACATGATATTTCAAATTTTATCTTGAATCAATTCTGCACTTATGTGAATTCTCTATTGTTGTATTCACACTTAGATGATTAATAATAAATATGCACTTCCAAAGATAACATCAGTTCGGCTCCAAAGAATATATATCTCCAACGGCTATACTGACACTTTCACATAGAACACTGCTCAACAGGATTTTGATCAATTCTGCTTCATGAAATTTATGCGCTGAAGCATACTGATAAATCACTTCCAAGATGTCTCAAAGAGTTTCTTGATATCAATCTCTACTAAAGAATGTAATTGTGACACTTTGCTACTCGATTGCAAGTGCTCCTTTGATTATCCAGCCGCTTACTCGATTGTTAAGTAATTTTTCAACTAATTTCTGAAACGACGTGTCCATGCTTGGGCTTCATTTAAAACTTGAATTAATTTTCTTAACAAATAATGATTATCAATCTCCTTTCTTCACTGATGAGAACAACTGTAATGCATTAATAATACAACTACTAGGGCTTCTATGATCTCCAATCATTTATTCTGACCGCAAGTGAGGACTTGGTGATTACAAAGTAGTTTTCCACCATTAATACTTGCCGTGTAGATAGAGGAAGCAGTTGTAACTTCCATTCTTTTTCTTGATAATAATTTAGATCATGTGCTCTTCCATACAACACCATAATGTCACAAAACAATTGTAATCCAAGGTGTATACTCAGATGGTGAGTATACCAGCCACGCAGGGGTTCAAAGCTAGAATATCTCCCCCTAAGCACATGAGGGTCAACTAACCAAAAGTAGAAGGTGTGTCCACTAAGGATGCATCTACTACCTTATTCTCTTCATTATCCTTCTTTACTTTGACCCAGATTTTGATTGCATCTTCTATAGCTTTCACAATTTTCATTTCTCCTTCCTTATCCCATAATGAATCTTCTAACATTTTAGGGCTTTCCTATCTCTATTCTCTAGATCTACAATGCTTAGAGATGTGTCCAACTTTTCCACATGAGTGACAAATGATAGGAGGTCTGATGTTATTATTCATCATGCTACACTGCTTGGCTATATGTCCATTGTAATTACACATATAACATGTAATGTTCTGAGGGTTTCTAACATTTTTCTGAGGATAACTTCTTTGTTTTTGTTGATTTTGATTTCTTTGATTATTCTGATTCTTATTCTTCTGACTTGTTTTACAATTCATAGCTCTATGACCAAATTTATTGCAAGAATAACAGTAACCATTGAAAGGTCTTACCTCTTTATAATTCCTTGTAATATGTCCATGCTTGTTATAGGGATAACAAGTATAGTCAACTAGCTTGCATTCATCCTTAGGTGGTTCAACATTAACTTTAGTCTAATTTCCAATCTCCTTAGTATCTGTAATGTCCTTTGGTGCTTTCATTCTTTCTTGCATGGCATCAATCTGAATTTGTGCTTCATTGTATCCTATACCGCTGGTATATCCTTTAACCTTTTGAGCATACAACTATGATTCTATCAGATCCTTTCTTGTGTGTAACTTGTCAATATGATTCTTTGTTGCAATCAATTCAGATTCCATCGTATCTTTGTTGTTTCTTAACTCCAAGATTTCCATGTTTGCTTGTCTTAGTTCTTCATCTAACTGCTTGTTTGCTTTGAATTGATCATCATAGGCATCTTGATTGTTACATATCTTTTCATCTAATTCTTCAATATGATCCTTCAAAGATGAATTTTCTTCATTCAACCTTTTGACTACTTCTCCCAAATCATTTGAAGAACAATTCCTTAATTCTTTTTTTAGTTTCTTGATAAGTATTTGCATGCCATTCAATTTTAGTTTAAGTTCTTCATTTTCCTTTTGAGATGTGTCAATTTCTTCAAGTGCTACTTCAAGATTTATTTTTAGGTATTTCATTTCATCCTTTTCCATGATCTCCTCAAGTGGTTAAACTTATTTGCTGAGGACCAGAGCTCTGATACCAATTGTTGGAAATACTGAGAGGGGGGGTGAATCAGTGTTTCACTAATTATTCTATTTCAAAAACTTAAACATAAATAAAAGATACATCTAATGAGTCTTAACACAAGAACACATAACACTTGATATGATTATGGGGAAACCTTTATTAGAGGAAAACCCCAGTGGGAATTAGTACCCACAAATATTATGTACTAGTTTCTTATGATCCTTGTTAGAAGATCCTTAACCCTGTTAGGAGTTTTATTTACAATGGATGAAGTATAGTGACCTTGTTTAGGGTTGGACCCTATTAGGATTCTTTTACAATAACCCTTTTAGGGGTGGTGGACTCACTATCCAAATGGTGAATGCTACAACCTTCTGGATCTTTGATACACACTATATCTGCAAGGTGAACTGCTTTTCTGATCAGTTCCTTTTGTGTGCTGATGCTTTAACCTCTTGTTGATCACTAAAAAAATATTTTCTTCACTCTGAAAGCTTCTACTTCAATATATATATCATCAACATATGACAGATATATCTTTGTTGCTTTAACACTCTGCTCTGCTTTCTTATCTCTAGCTTTCGCAACTTCTCCGATCACAAATGACCTTCTATAAGTACTTCCTCAAAAGAAATGAACATGTCAGCTTTAGGAAAACTTTTACCATCTATCTTGATCACTTAAATAACCATGCAACCCTTCATTAAGTTGTCTTAACATTAATTATAACTGCTTTACTCAAACCAAATAGACATGTCTTTTCACACAGTCCACTCCACCAAATTAGCTCTAACTAATTATTCCAAATGAATCCAGTCATGTCATTTTAACCATAGATTTTTAGGTCAATAAAAATGAATAATCCAAAGGCTCAAGTCCCAAGGATAAGTGAAAATTCTATGCAAAAACAATCTCTGTCGGCTCTTTCCATGATCTTTGTCTTGTTCTGGCATTCACTGGCTATACCTCTTCAACTAGCTATATCTTCTTCATACTTGCAGATATGATCATGCTCTCTTATAATTAGAATGTAAACATACTCATAAGCTTATCTTCAAAGGAACATATCATTTGGATAACAAATGAACACATGCTAATCAAAAATGTAATAGTCTATTCCTTGCTCTGTCCTATTTTCTGTACTTAGCCAATTTCTGATCTTTTGATAATGTGTGCTGACTCCAAAAATTCATATGAATTTGTTTCCATATTGAAAACACTAAATAGAGTCATACAAACAAGTATAGTCAACTTTCCAATAGTACCGGCCACCAGATATTGTATTTTAATGGTTGAGTGTATAGTTAGATTAGGTTAGTTTTAGGGCAAGATTTGTGTATAAATAATAAGTCTAACCTCATCTCAAGGGTCAGCAAAATTGATTATTTTGAAATCCAATAATATTAGAATTTTGTTTCTTAGTAGTTGTAGAGCTCAATGCTAAGTATTTCTTAGCTAATAGATGCTCCCTTGGAGCCATTGATGTGCACACTAGTGACGCTGGAACACTCTGTTAATGAAGAAGGAAGAACAATTTCTGGCAATGAAGTTGTGATGTTCTGATCTCCAAGTTAGCAATAATCTTTTGTATCATATATTTCTAATGTCCTTTTCTCTAGTGTTTTATTAGATTAGATGATATTATTTTCCCTTGCTATTAAATATGTATGAACTTCTGGTTCTATATGCATTCAGTATTTAGTGTAGTTCATTAGAGCATTGTTGATATTAGAAATATGTTACATGACTATAGGTAGAATAAAAAATTCCTAACCTTGATCTATCTTTTTCTGTTTATTTGGTAAACTGATGTACACTTGCAGGAAACCCCAACCTATCACCAAAATCCCTGAAGAGACGAGTCAAAACCAACTATCCCCCTGAATAAAAAAAATCACTTTCCCCACTTAGCTACCTGCACCGTCAAGACCCAACACCTAGGTGCTTGAAGGCCCAGAGAATTTATCCCTAGAAAACCTTTATAGGAAAAGTTGGCCAATACCCCGGTACCTAATGAAAACTCTTCATCTATTGATGAGACCGGTCATAAAGTCCCATCAACTAAAACTGGCACTAGAAGGAGGGAATAAGCTCATCCCCTTGAGATGATTTTGATTTCACACCGCTCGAGGATTCCCCAAGCCATAGTTTTAGGAATTATACATTTAGTGGGATAGGGTATTTTTCACCCATGTGTTTTGAGAGAATCCTTTGATCAGCCCCGAATCCCAAAATTTTTTTGGAACTCGAGCCTCCCGCTTGAAAGAAAAGGACCCCGCAAACCAAGCACCCTACCAAATTTATATAGGGATTCACTACACCTCAGAATACCCAAACTCCTCAAATAAACTCAAGGACTAACACTCCACCTAGCCAAAATAAAACAACCCTGATGGAAATGTACTTTGGTAACATTGGGTCCCCAATGAGGTAGTTCCCCGATGCTACCAATGAACTTCCTCTGCATCCGGAGAAGATATACCCCTGATATGAGAACCTAGGCCCCAGAACTGTAGAAGAACACCTCCAGGCCTATAAGGACACCATGAACAGACACTGGGTACAACATCAGGATGTTGTGACCCAGATGTTCCCTCTGTCCTTGGAATAGAACGAGTTAAACAAGTACCTTAACTTTTCGGCCAACTCCATTAATAGTTGGCAAGATATGGAAGACGCCTTCTTGGCAGCCTTCCATATAAATGTAGACCTGGTGTGGTCCCACAACTATTTTATCTCCATCAGGAGGGAACCAAATGAACCCCTTGCAAAATTCAACCATTGGTTCCAATGTGCCTTGAAGCGGTGCTCTAGCCCCTTCATCCCATCTACTAACGTGACCATCCAGACTTACCTGAATGCTCTGGACCCCATTTTTTCCACTCTCCTTTGGAGAACCACCACTGCAAATTACCGGGATACTCTAGAAAAGGTTTACAACCTATCCCTAGAGTTTTCTTGTGGTTTGAGCAAAGCTTCCAGCAAGATTGGATAGAGTGCACCATTCAACATGATACCCAGTGGAACTTATTACACTGGGGGATACAACCCCACTCTGACAATGGGTGCCCCAATGATGGACATGGGCCCACCACTGCCAATAGATCAACAGACCTGATGCGTATATCCATTGCAAGCCTAGACAATACTGGGTCTAGAATTTGTTCCCTGGAACCAGCCACAACAAATGAAACAACCCTTGACACAACCCCTCAGAGTACCTTTCTTCTAGTCACCCGTAGCTGGAGGACTATAGTTCTTGACTTCGGGAGCTACTGTCGCTTTCCTCAAGAATCAACTGCAACAGCCATCACACTATGATGCAAATACCCAGCTATCCACCGAGGTTGAAGCCCTCTGGAGATCCTCCCTGGATGTGGACATGTAATAGCTAAAGGTGGGGCCTTCTGCAACCCACAACTCTAATTCCCAGAGAGGGAATGTTTTCTCTAGATAATGAAATACCAATTCTAGAGGTAGAAACTATAACAATGGGCCTCAACCCAACCAGCAACATTGGAATAACAATGCGAACATAAGAGGTCCCCCTGCGAACCAAAACTCCACTCAGGGTAATGTTGGACAAGTCATTCTATGCATATTGCAGAATTCCACCCCCTGGCCAACTGGTGTAGATTGCATGACACAGACTCCCATTCTAAGGTGAATTGTTCCACACTGGAGAATATCATCATGATCTCCTAGTCAAATAGACAACAACCTATCGATCCTACTCCCCTAAAATCATCCACACAAGAGCCTACTCATAGTGCCTTTACATGTGAGACTGTCTTCTTCGGGACATACAAAGAAGGCCCTAAATTGCAGCGGTTCTTTGATGAATCTATCCCAGCCTTTGATGCCAATGCCTTTACCATCCTGTAGACTCCCTACAACACTCGAAGTCAGGTTGGAAAAGGGCCATTTTATATGCCAACGCCTCCTAGGAATACCTCTCCTCAGGATAACACAACTGATTTCCCCTTCCCACTGAAAGGATTCAGCTCAAACCAGGCTAAGGATCTAGCTGAGGGAAGTCAACAATACCCGGGGGAAGGTTTGACATCACCAAGGCATTAGAAAGAGTCACCACTTCCATGACCTTGATGGAGGTTTTTTTGAACTGTCTTGAGCAAAGGAAGTCTCTTCTAAATCTCTTAGGAAACCCAAAAGTCGTTAGTCGTCCACCAAAGACTATCAAATTTGACAATGCCAACGTGGCTATCTTTTAGGGAAACATAAAGGATCCTCCCTTCCTACTAGGCTTAAACATACAAGGGAATAACATATACAACTTCTTGGTAGATTCTGGTGCTTCGGGCAATTTCATACCCTTATCTATATGCCAGAAGCTTAGACTCTTTCCCACTCTGTCCAAAGGTGCAGTAGTCCAATTGGACAATACTGCTATGAAAATGATAGGTGAGCTGAAAAATATTTGGATTCAGCTCATCCAAGACCCCTGAATATTGAGCATAATAGACATCCAAGTGGTGGACATCCCTGAAACTTATGGGATGTTGTTAAGTCAGAATTGGTCTAAATCCCTTAATGGGTAGTTCTCCACAGACTTCTCCCACTTGTGGCTCCCCAAGGAGGGGAAGTCAAACCAAATCTAGGTAGAGAGTGAACCCATAATGAAGCAATCCCTCACTAAAGTCAAGAGGGTAAATGAAGTTCTATTCTTTGAGTCTTCCCCCAGGGTGTACCAACCTCTAGATATCTTGACCTTTGATTTCACTCCCGGGGAGGATCCCATAGTTGTTTAGAGAACCCAGGACCTAGACAAAAAACTAAGGTGTAAGCTAAATTCACAAGGTAGCATGACAACCCCCTCTACACTCTTTTCCTGCACTTGGTGCTAGGTACATTACCAGAAACACTCCAAACTAAAGTGCGGGCCTTGCATTGCCACTGCTACCCGCCATATCAACACCCTCTGAGAGAAAGAACACCATATGGATTTTCCTAGACCGAGTAATCATTTTGGTGGTACATCAAAGGTGTCTCTTGTCCAGGGACCCCAACCAAAGGTTTCTCCATAGAAGAACCTCACCCATGAACCATCAGAGCTGGAGGAAACTCCTACCATTCCTCCCAAAATCAATCCAAATACCACTTTGCCTTCCCAGCCCCAGAAAATGTACAATGACTTATGGACCCTGATGTTTGACAGATCTTGGTCTAAACAATGTTGTGGGGATGGAGTGGAACTAATCAACTCATGGGGGAAATCCTTCCTCATGTCTTATAGGCTGTAGTTTAAATGCACAAATAATTTCATGGAGTACGATGCCTTGGTCCTTGGACTCTTGTTCGCACTAAGAAAAGGAATCACCCGCCTCCAAGTGATGGGTGATTTAGAGTTGATAGTTAAATAGGTTTAGATCCAATATACTTGTCATGACAAAAGGCTAGCTGCATACCACAATTGGGTGTGGTGCTTCATTGAATATTTTTATTCTTTTGGCATTGAACTTATTCCTCAAAAATGTAACTATGTTATGGATTCCCTTGCTATGTCCGCCAGTACCCTTGAGCCAATGGATGACTCCCAGCTTTGGAAGTTTTCTATTGAGATGGTCCCCACCCTGTCTATCTTGAACAATATCACCCAATTTTAGGTCTTTAAGGATGACCAAAATATTTTGGCCTTCTTAGCCAATGTTGGCATCTTTGAGGATCAGATAGTGGAAGAAAGAGATCATGACGATACCGGGTAGGGTGAAGAAGATGACGGGATCATAGACTTGCCTACCAAAACCATCCCTAAGGGGATGGTAGCTCTTAAATGCATCTTTGATTTAGACCCTTGGGGCTGAGAGAAGATATCATCCTCCTCTAAGGGAGGAAAATTTGAAAATATCAACATCGACCAGGCTAATGAAGAAAAATTTGTACACATTGGCACCTCCTGCTTCCTAGAGGAGAAGGAGAAGATTCTCGTGGTCTTTCAAGAATACATTGATGTAATTACATGGGGATATAAGGATTTGAAGACCTATGACACATCCATCATGACTCATACTATCCCAAACAAACCAGATGCTAAGCCCTTCTAAAAAAAGAAAAGACAGGTAAACCAATTGATCAAACCTCTAATTCATTAGTGGGTTTAGAAACTGCTATCAACCCAGATTATCTTTCCTATTCGAAACATGACATGGGTTGCCAACCTTATCCCTGTATGAAAGAAGAATGGTGAGATCTACCTTTGCGTGGATTTTTGCAATTTAAGTGAGGAATCCAAGAAGGAAAATCACCCTCTCCCCTCATTGGATGAGGTGCTACAAATCATTAATGGATCCCAAATGATTTCCTTCCTGGATGAGTACTTTGGGTATAACCAAGTCATGGTTAAGTACAAAGATAGAGATAAAACAACATTCACCACCAAGTAGGGAATGTTTACATATCAGAGGATGTGCTTTGGCCTCATCAACATGGGGGAAACATTTCAAAAGGCTATGGAAATTACGTTCAAGGGCCTACTGAACAAATGCATAATCATCTATATGGATTATTTGACTATCTTTTCCTGGGACAGGCATGATCACTCCGCCCACCTCACCCAGATTTGTGAGAGATGTTGTCGGTATGGAGTTTACCTCAACCATAAGAAATGTATATTCAGGGTCACATAAGGAAAGCTGCTCAGGCATATAGTCTTTGAGAAGGGGATATCCATTGACCCTGAGAGAGTTGAAGCACTGCTAAACTTGCAGATGCCCAAAAGTAAGAAAGAAATGAGATCTTTCTTCAAAAAGATAATCTTCATTCGACGGTTCATCACTGGATTCACCAAGATAGTAAAACTAGTCAATGACATGATGAAGAAAGATACAAAGATTGAGTGGAGCCCCAAAGAAAAATGAACATTTTCTCATATCAAGAAAACCATAGTGGAGGCACCTGTCCTGGCAAGTCCAGACTATTCCCTCCCATTTCACATATACTCCTTCACTTCCTCACATTCCACAGTAGCAGTCCTAACCTAGAAGGTTGAAGGGGAAGAGAGACCCATTTCTTTCATGAGATCTCTTTTCAAAAATGACAAAGTCTGATATTCATCATTGGAAAAGTAGGCTTTTTCTCTTGTCCAGGCCATGAAGAAATTTCGGCACTATATTCTCTGGAGCAAAGTGCATGCTATAGTTCCAGACCAGGCTGTTAAATATTTACTACTATAGAGTGAACTAGGTGAATGATGGGGGAAAATGGATGGCCATCCTCCAAGAGTATGATCTAGATATGCAACTCATGAAGATAGTCTGAGGCCAGGGACTATGCAGAGCAATGGTGGAAAGAACTCCAAATATTGAATGCCAAACTTACACAGTGGAGTCCATCACTCAAGACCCATTGTATACTGTTCTGGTGTACCTATTTCTCAACAAAAGATGCTTAGAGGGGCTTCCCCCAAATAAACGCCATGCTCTGTGGCTGAAAAGTGCACACTTCATGATAAAAATAGAACACTTTTCCACAAGAATTACAAGAGAGTTTACCTCTAGTGCATAGATAGGGACCAAACTGCTAAAATGATTGAATAATTTCATGGGTAGTTTGGAACCGGGAATGGCTCAGCTGATGCCATTGCCCACAAAATTCTCTAGGCTAGTTACTATTGGCCCTTCATCTTTAAAGATGTCTATACTCATGTAAGGAAGTGCCACACTTGCCAAACAACAACCCATCGTGAGAGAAACCTGACCATGCCTTTGTATCCAGTCTTTGAAGTTATACCCTTTGTCCAATGGGCATTTGATTTTATTATGGAAATCAACCCCAACTCATCTTTCAACCACCGATACATTCTGAATTCTACTAATTATTGCACCCAGTGGTCCGAGGCAATTCTGTGCAAAAACAACACGATGGATGTAGTTATTAAAATCCTAGAAGAAAACATAGTCACCCATTTTGGAATGCCATTTTCTATAGTATGTGAAAAAATTTCCATGTTTTCTTCAGTGCAATTACTTTAATGGAACAATGAGAGGAAGATCACCTTGAAGTTATCCAACAACTACTACCCCCAGGGTAATGGTGTGGCTGAATCCACCAACAAAAATCTATTGGAGGTGATCAAACACTTGTTAGAACAAAACCCCTAGGACTGACACCAAAAGCTTAGATTAATCCTCTGGGAAGATCACATTAGAATTAAGGAAGCCCTGGGGACTTACCCATTTCACTTAGTTTATGGCCAAAATCTAATGTTCCCTATCAACTTACAAATCCTGATATTACTGTTTATGCAGGAATTCAACAACCAGGACAACATTGTGGAAGTTTGGCTCCTGAACCTAGTGAGAAAGTAGGAACAAAGAGATGCAGCACAAGAATAGTTTGTGTGTCACCAAGCAGTAGTTAAACGATGGTTTGACTAGAGAGCCCAGTATAAAGCCTTTTAGATTTTGGACCTAGTTCTTTTGTGGGATAAGGCTCGGGAGAAGAAAGGAAATCACACCAAGTTTCAATGGCTTAGGCTCAGGCCATATCTGATTTCTAAGATCTGCAGGGAAAATAATTATCACCTCGGTACCATGACCAGAGAAGTCGTCCCATTTCCTATCAATGGGAAGTTTCTCAAGCACTATTTTGAATGAGGTAGGTGGTAAGTTTGCCCAAAGTTGTATTATATGTAAAAAGGTCCTTTCCTGTAAATATCTTTCCCAGTGCTCCTTGGGAGTGCCTTGGCCTTGTAAATAGTTGTTGGTCATCCTCTGGGACCGCCTTCCTTTTATTTGTTTCATTTTTTTTTCTTTCTTCTGCTTTTTGTTTGTGTTCCCAAGTTCCTAGCATGTTTCCTTCTTCTTGTAGATAGGTCTTCTTCACATAACATCTATTCCTTGGAATGGTACCTTATGTATTTTTCGTAGTCTATAATCTATTGTTAGCATGAAAAATTTTTCCCACACTCTGAAGTTGTTTTGTGCGTATGGTAAAAGGTTATGGGTAATCTTTCATCTGATTCATATCTTGAAAGTCTGAACATTGGTTAACATAAAAAATTTAGAAATAATTAATCGTACGGTCCTTGAGGTCCAATTGGTTACACTAGTTATTGGCCAAGTCTAAAAATCATAAAAATATCATGAGTCTGGAAGGTTCTCTCATATTCAACAATTTAAGATAGATGGCAAGGTGAAAGAAGTACTGACGTTAAAATTAGCTAAGCTTAAGGTTCACATTGAAAGAAGTACCGCCTTCCCATCTTCAAAAAAAAAGAAGAGATCTGAAGAATAGAGAATTTCAGTATCCGGGGGAATGTGCGAGATGTCATGACTTTAGTTTAATGTATTCAGTGCCTCCTCTCTTCTTCTCTTGGAAATCATTGGCTTGATCTTCTCTCAAAGCACACACCTCACAACTGATGAAAGACCAAAGGATTGAATCATTGATGAGACAGATTTTCTCAGAATACTCCAGGTAAAGATAAGTTCTGGTTTCGCTAACTAGAGATTCTGAAGTTCTCAAATGCACTAAGGCATTCATCCTAGTTAGTCACCATTTGTTATGCCCTACATACCCATCCCTACATTTTATGGGAAAAATGTTGGGTCCCCCTTTTTTTATCACTTTTGCCTTGTTTCTTTTCACTTTTGTTTTTCTCTGGCCTTTGCTTCCAAAAGGGTCATTTTCTTTGCTTTTGGTAATCCTTCCTCCAGGACCCGGTCCTGAAGTGTTTTGTCTTCTGAGTCGGCCATATTTCTGAACTTTGAGATTCTCTGTCACACCTTCCTCTTTTTGTGAGAGGGTATGGTATAATCAGATCCCCGGGCCCAAAGTCCAGAGGTTTGCCTTTCCCAGGGTTTGCAGAAGGAAGAAACATGTTTTTACCCTATGGGTATATATAGGATTTACCAGTCATTATCACATTTACTTCAAAAAATTATCCAAAGTGATTACCTAGAGTGATTAAGGCAATTAAACAGCAATCTAAGTCCAATTTTCTCTCGATGATTAAAAGTGCTTAAACAGTGATTATCACCTGTGTTCGTGGTCTATGGAAGATTCTTAGTTGTAGAGCACCTCCTATGCTCCTCCTCCTACATTTTTTGGTGTTAGGGTAGGTCCTTCGGCTCTCCTTCTTTTGGGTTGCATCATTTTTTCTTTGTTTTCTTTTTTTTCTCCTTTGCTTTGTCATTGCTTTGGGTTTTGTTTTTCTTTCAGGTCTATTTTTGCCTCTTGTTGGTAGGATGGCTCTATAGGAAGGTTTTCCACCTCCCTCACATTTTTGGTTCCCCTCTATAAGTAATTTATGTTAGTTGTAAATGTTGTAAATTCTTAGGGTTCCTGTGTTAAGGTGTCATGTTTTGTTGTAAGTTGTAGATAGTTCTTGTAAATTGTGCCATTTTTCAGTTTTCCCTTGTACATTTTAGTATGTATATTGTCCTGGTGACCCTTCCTGGGGAGAGCTCATTTCACTCTTCACATTAATCCAAGTTTGGAGTTCGCCCGCATGGTGTTCACTTGGCTTGAACTCAGCACCTCGCCTATTTGAGCCACGGTGATTTTTCTCTCTCCTCTGTCACTTCTTCATTGATGGTGGGATTAATTTCCCCATGAGTGAGCATTCAAAAACATCTCATCTAGCATTTATTTCCCTCATTTCAACCCACCTGTCACCATTAAGGGCCATTACGGCATCTATCACATGACCACATGATAAACCATGTCAGCTAAGTATGACTCACTGCCCAATCACGTTGATAACAACTAATTTCTCTGGACTCTGGGTGATAAGAAGTCCTTGGGTCTTCACCCCATTTTTGTCACCTAAACCAAAACCTTGGAACCTTCGGGTGTCATTCAAAATCCAATCTTTCCTAACTGTTACATTCTAGGATTTTGATGTGTACTAATATTATTTGAACATGTGCGAGATGGCGGTGAATTCCCTAGAGTCTATAAAACTGTTGTAGTTTTTTCATATTATATGTATTGACGGTTTTCTAGTCTTGTAGGTTGTAGGTAATCCAACATGTTCAAAGTGACAACTCCTCCTGGAAGTTCAGAGCTTCCAACTACCTCCACTTGGGCGGCCACAAAAACAAAGGCTGAGAAGATGCTCACCAAAATTTGGTTAACTTCCAAATACCCAAGGGAGGGTGTTCTTGTGGGGTCCAAAGTGGACTCCAAGCTGCAAGAGATCAAAGATACAGATCTCGAACTATGGGCTGAATTGTAGGGCCTTGTCCAAATAATGTACAAATAGAGGGCTGCAAGAGATGATATGGTTAAGAATGTGGCTGCCTTTGGCATCATCAAAGATACATTTTTTCTTTGCTTGGTGTAAGCATCAGAGCTGATCCCTCAACTAGAAATGCACTACAACGCTCCCACCTAGGTTGTTTTTCTCACTTATCCTCTACCGCTATAGTATCCGGTGGCCATTATCAATCTAGATGTTGCCACTTTTGCTTCAGGACTAGGAATCCCCTAGTTCAAGGGAGCCATTTTTATCTCCTGGTCTGTGTCCCTAAAGGAGTTCAAAGATATTTCCACTCTCGCTCAGAAATATCTTAACACTCACTGGCTAAAGTCCCCAAGAAGGGACTACAAGAAGATGAAGATGGAGATTCCCCACGGAGACTTTTAAGAATGCTTTCAGGCGGGAATCATATTTTTGTGCAAGCTCTTCAGAGAGCCCCATGCTATGGAATTTTTAAAATGGATATACTACTTCCTCTAATGCATCACCATGTGCAGTCAGACCTTCAACTGGGCGATGATCATTGCCAACCATGTAGACTTCCAGCTATAGAATGTCCTCTAAAATTCAAAGTTCTACATGACTTCATATGTATTGTGGGCACTGGACCAATAGAGACCCACTTTTTGGGGTTTGCAGATAGTGGGAATTCTCGAGAATGGGCCCACCCAGCTTGTCCCATGGGATCATTATCCCCATATTTGGTGGGAGATGAGCTTCCCCCATTTTTGTAGGGTGAATGACGCATTCATTTAGCATAACATTTTGACACTCACTCAGGATTCCAGGTACCAGTTGTCACAAGAGGCGATGACCTTGGTAAGCACTTAGGACAATTATTTTATTTATTTCCAGCAACAAACTTATATTCAGGTGACTGGCTTCTTTGGGAAACCCTACCTACTCCACAGGCATTGTAGGGATAGGATTATTCTTTTGGAGTTTTGCAGGAAAATCCTAGAGCTCCACGCATTCTTTTCCTTGAATAAGGTCACATCTATTCCATTCTTGATCACTTGCTAGAACTATTCTTGTAGTCTCATGGTGGCTAAGGTAGCTGACAATGAATTGAAGATTCTAGGACTAGTAGAATTCCACCTTGCCAAAAACAATTTTGATCTGATTGATAAGGTAAGAGAGGTGCTACCCCAAGAATCTGCACTGTATAAAGTCAACATTAAAGATTTTTGGAGAATATTTCCAAGATATTTTTGATCTCTGGGCTCAGCAGCACTCACAAATGTTGAAAGGATTGATGAAGGCCCTCAGCTTTTGGGATTTCCTGAAAGATTTTTTGGATGATGGGCCTCTGGAGGACCCAACATAAAAAGAACAAGGGATCGACAAGTTGGATCTCCCTCTGATGGATTAGGACACCCCAGAGAACTTAACAATTGAGGTTGTGAGTCACCACATCATTGATAATAGCCATAATTATTTTGAGAGGGTGTGTTTGAGGAGCACCCATAAGGGCCCGATTTTGCAGGGATCTTCTTCAACCTCCAGAGCCGCGGGACCAAGAAAGGAAATGGGGAAAGAGAAGAAAGATTCCCCACCCCTAGTTACTCCCCAGGGTCCACTCCCCATTTTGTAGAAAATTCACGATCAGCTGGAGGCATCAAGACTAATAGTCCAAAAGATAAGTGCCCAGCTCACCCGCTGTCTCCTAGTAACTCCAATGGGATCCGTCCGCCTAGTGGGATCCTCATCGTTGGTGGAACTTATGAGTAGGAAGAAATTCTCCAAAGTGGAGTCTGTAGATATTCTGGATGTCGGGGCCCCATTACAAAGAAGAAAGAAGCAGAGGGTAGCCAATACCTTGAGCACAGACATGGGTCCCAATATGCCTAATGTTTCCCCGGTGGAGGTCAGTTTGGACTCCCCTAAACTAGAGGACCTCTTAGAGACCTCCCCTCCACATGAAAACTTCAATGAAATATTTGGGACAAATGAACTCATGAATCTATATGGGGAGATAGATAAGGCGGTAGAAGAAATAGCCACACATGAAGTGGAAATAATCCCTGATGAAGGGGAGACACCAGAAAAAGAAGTGGTCCTGGGCCAAAAAGTCTGGGAACCAGAAAAAGAGATATAACAAGAAGAAACACAAAAAGATCCACACGACATGGAGGAAATAGTGGTCCAGGGGACCGAGATAGACCAAAGGAAAACAAATGATGAGCAACCGACAATTGGGGAAATCAGACCTATGAGATTAATCTTACCCCAAAACATCACACTCCAAATGCCTTTAGATACTCTAGGTGATCAAGTTCCCTAGAGCATGACACTCGATGAGATACTCTCAATATTCCAACAGTCAAACATTGGCCGGACACATCTGCCTCCTCTGGAAAATGTGCCTAGGGAGAAGGATATCCTGATGAATGACATCGGCGATGAAACACAATAGTAATAACAAGATGGGAGGGCTAACCTCAATAATGTGGATACTGAGACCATAGATGCTAAAAAGGATGGGGAAAAACCCATTGATATAGATAATGTTGGTGCCGATAGATATGGGGTCCCTGACACTGCCGATGAAGATGCTATCGGGCGCAAGAAACTGAAACCCCCAGGGAACCAGAAAAGGTGAAAGAGTCTAATGCAACCATAGATACACCACCAGACTCTGAAGAAGGCCCTAATGCTCATGCATTAGACACAAAACCACCCCAGCCACCACAATGGATGGTGGAGTCCAGAAAGAGAAAGGCTTCGACACCGGTAGGTGTTCCCCTATCATTGGCCAAGATGATGGCCCATAATGCAGAGGATAAGAAGCCCAAAAAGGCCCAGACCATCCATACTCTTCAAAATGGTATGAGAAGAAATAAGGTTGTAATAGTTGTGACCCCTCCTCCAGATATAGACACGAAAAAAGTAAGGGCCGAAGATTATGTAATCACAAAAGTGCCTCTGGGGAAGAGAGATAAGCATGATGAGCTAGCCTTGCTAAGGGAGGCAACCTGGGTAGTGGAAGCCTGATACAATAAATAGGAACTAAAGT
Source organism: Thuja plicata (assembly GCA_018584345.1). Lineage (NCBI taxonomy): Eukaryota > Viridiplantae > Streptophyta > Pinopsida > Cupressales > Cupressaceae > Thuja > Thuja plicata. Next base: position 160,956 of record MU223743.1, read on the forward strand.
TAAAGAAGGAAAGAGAGAAAAATATCCTTAGGCTCCTCATCAAACTTACGTAGCCACTGGCCGAGATCCGTTCGGAAGCCTCCACCTCCGGACCATCGCTTTCACAAGGTGACATGGAAGCTCTTCGGAGCATGAAGAAGAAGGTGAATGTTGTAGATGGGTGGATTGCAGAGTAGATCATGACCGTAAGGAAATTCCTAGAAGCATCACTCCCACACCTTTACCTGATCAATAAAATTTTGGCTCAAATAAGCGATGTTGTCATCCTATGGGAAGGAAACCTAGAAAAATATGAAGGGTGGAGGAACAGATTAGAAGAAATAATAAACTCTAGAGAAGAGGCCATCACTAAGGTAGGAATTTTGGGAGAGGAATCCTTCAAATTCCTCTGGGCCTAGTACTCTAGACTTGTCCTCAAGATTGAGGTAAGAAAGCAACTAGTTACTGTTGGAGATTTCATTCTGAACAGTAGATTGATTGTATGTTTGTCATTGATGACAAAATATAATACATAGCAGCACTTCTATATGTACTTATCCATATGATGAAATGCATACTTGTGTGGATAGATACATGTTGTTGACATGTTTATTATGCTATGTTCACACATGCAGACCCAGATATGATGTTTCAGTAAAGATATGTAATTCTGTTAGTGATGGTTACTGTTCTAGAGGAATAACGGTTTAAGGCCGACGTATATAACATGGTTAATGAGTTGCACCTATCTTAAGGATATGCATGTGTATATTCATGTTTATTTATGAGTTTTTGATATTAATCCAAAGGCGCTAAACATATTTCAAGAAGATTACAAAGTTATGATTAATTTGGTAAGGCTGACTTAGTGAAGCGACGCGTCTGTTCAACATTGACTTGTGTGGTTGTAAATGCTTGCATGTTTAGTAGAGCTGACAAGAATGTTAAGAAGAGTTATCTAATAGGTCCCATGATCTCATTCTTGGTGTATGTACTTATAGAAGATCATTTGTGATAAGAAGAGTTGCGAAAGCCAAAGATTAGAAAAGCAGAGCAAAGTGTTAAAGCATCAGAGCTATATTTATCATATGTTGATAATATAGATATTGAAGTAGAAGCTTTCAAAGCACTAAGAATATTATTGTAGTTCTCTACAAAAGGTTAAAGCATCAGTGCATAAAATGAACTGATCAGACAAGCAGTGTCACAAATAGCAGTTCATCTTGTTGATATAGTGTGTATCAAATAACCAGAAGGTTGTAGCCTTCACCACTTGGACAGTGAGTCCACCACCCCTAATAGGGTTATTGTAAAAGACTCCTAATAGGGTCTGACCCTTAACTAGGTCACTATACTACTGCATTGTAATGATCAACTCCTAACAGGGTTGACAGATCTTTTAACAGGGATTACTATAAACAATATAGTTCTTTGTGGGTACTAATTCCCACCAGGGTTTTTACCATTTGGTTTCCCCGTAACCAAATTGATGTGTTGTGTAATGTGTTATCTGAATGTGTATTTGATTTATATCAATCTGGATTAATAATTACAAAATATTTAAAGTTGCTAATAATTGATTCACCCCCCCTCTCAATTATCCCTGAAGTATTCTAACAATTGGTATTAGAGCCAAGTGCCTTGGAGAGAAATCCTAACAGCTTAAGGTAGGTCAAATGGCATACTTCAGAAAAGAGAGCCCTAAGTTCAATGGAGAGAACTATCTGAATTGGAAGAACAAAATGATAACACATCTACAATGTGTTGGCTTTGAGATCTTTGAGATTGCTATGCAAGAGGTTATAATTCCATCTCTGAAAGACCTTGCAAAGGATGATGCTACTAATAGAAAAAAGGAAACATTTACCAATAATGCAATTTCCAAATAAGCCCTAATCAATGCCTTATCTGACAGTGAATTTTCTGAAATCAAGAAGATTGACAAAGCATATACCATATGGAAGTACTTAGAAGACATGTTTGAAGGAGATGTTCAAGCAATGAATGCACACAAAAAGACATGGAAGAAGAAATGCAACAGTCTTGAGATGTTGCCAGAAGAAAACATTAGATCTTATAATCAAAGGATAAATGAAGCAGTATCTAGAACCAGAAACAATGGAGGAGAAATTTCAGAAGAAGACATAATGGACAAATTGTTAACTACTTTGACATCAGACTATGAAAACAAGATCAGCATTCTAGAAGAAACTATGTAATTCTCACAAAACTTCAAGAGAGAGACTTTGATCAGAAAAATCTCTGCATTTGAGATATCAAGATTGAAGACTGAACCTAATAATGAAACAAACTTCAAAGCTTCAATCCATAGTAAGAAATCCTCACACATCTCTAGCCATAATGAGAATGAAGAAACTAATGAAGAGCTAGAAGAGATAATTTCCATGATTGGTAAGAGAGAAAAGAAAGGAAATGGAAAGTATGAAGGATAGCTTCCATTCAAGTGTTTTTCATGTAACAAGATTGGTCACTTTGCATCTAAGTGTCCCACAAGAGTCAAGAAGTTCAGATCTGATTACAAACCTAAATATACGAAGGAATGTTAGCATGTTGAAGAAGGTGTAACTGATGAAGATTCAGGATAAGATGAAATTGGATTCATTGCCCTTAAAGACATGGAAAGGTTGCTAAAAGATATGGACATTGTAGATAAAGAAGAAGACCATGAATCAGCCCTAATTTCCAAAGAAGATGTCAGAACTGATTGGATCATTGACAGTGAATTCTCACACCACATGATAGGTGACAAAGACAGATTTTTCCATCTAGACAAATACAAAGGTGGTATGGTTACATTTGGAGATAACACTCCTAAACCTATCATAGGTAGAGGATCCATCACATTGGATGGAAAGAAAAAGACAAATGATGTACTTTGTGTTGATGGTTTGCACCATAATCTACTAAGTGTTGGACAGCTACTTGATAAAGGTTATCATCTGGTGTTCAAAGACAACAAGTGCATTATTAGCAACAAGGATGGAGACAATGATTGCATCAGACTCTAAAACAAAAGGTAATGTTTTTCAACTCAATTTAGATGTAAGTTGCTTTGTTGCAAAAGTAGATGATAGTTTGTTATGGCACAAGAGACTATATAGTAAAGATCAGTAATGTCAAGGAATATAGAGACCTACCAAGCATTGCAAGTCCAGTTGACACAATTTGTAGGGAATGTGTTATGGGTAAACATGTAAGGATTTCCTTCAAAAGAAAGTAGACCTCGGCTGAAAACAAGTTGGACTTAGTGCATATAGATTTATGCAGTCCTACTTAAACAAGATCATACTATGGTGAAAAGTACTTTATTTTGTTTGTTGATGATTTTTCTAGGATGATGTGGGTTACATTCTTAAATGAGAAGTCAGAAGCCTTTGAGAAGTTCAAAATATTCAAAGCTAAGGTTGAGAATGAATCTGGACTAAAACTGAAATGCTTAAGATCAGATAGAGGAGGAGAATTCACCTCTGACCAGTTTTATGACT
>MU223743.1:178885-209276 GCA_018584345.1 Thuja plicata
CAACTTACTAAAAATAGTAAGTTTCCAAAAATAGCAGCTTTGTACAAAATAGCCCTTATTGAATAGAAAAACACATATTTTTGGGTGATGCAAGATTGCCCTTACACCTAGGATGCTCCTGCATCATTTTCTCCATCTAATACTAGCCCTGCCTTGGAGATGGGAGAAGTGACACTTTGTGTGTCATCCTCTTGCACTAACTGATTTCTTATTTTTCCCATAGATGATGTGGAATTCTTTTTAGGACATCTTCCCATTGTATGACCCACTTGATTACAATTGTAACATCTGCTAGTGAAGATGAAATTAGTCCTTCCTTGTGACTTGAATCTACCCCTTGGTGGTCCTCTTCCTTTGTATCCTCCTCTTTGAAATGACCCTCTATACTAGTTACTCCCACTATTGTCCATAGAATGAGTCTCTTCTGGTCTACTTGGGCTTTTTCGTCTACCAAATTTACCCCTTCCTCTAAATCTTCTATTGTTATTACCCCTACCTCTTTGTTGGAAATCATCCCTCCTTCTAGCTTTCTCCTCTGCTCTCAAGGCTAACTGAAAACACTTGTGCATACTCTCAAGAGCCATCATACTGATTTCATCTTGGATTCCTTGTCTCAACCCATTGAGGTACCTTGCTACCTTTTCTATCTCCTCTTCTTGTCTTCATTACCTTAGGCTCAATTTGTGGAACTCCTCAATGTAGGCACTTACTAACAACTCTTTTTGTCTCAAGTTTTGGAACTTCTTATACATTTGAATCTCATAATCAATGGGCAAGAATTGTGCCCTCAACCTGATCTTCATTCTCTCCCAAGAAGCTATCTTCTTCTTACCAGTGGTTACCATGCCAATTTAGATCTTTTTATTCTATCCTTTTCATAACTAACTCTCTTTTCCTCTGATACTTGTTTGTAGTCAAACCGGTTGTCTATGGCCTCTAGCCAATCCAATAACTTTTCACCATTCAAGCTTCCACAATAGTAAGGTATGCGTTCCATACTATATTTGTTGATGGACTTAAAGGAATCCAAGAACACCTTCTATTCTTTATCCATCTCCACTTCTTTTCCTTTGCCAGTTGTCTCTCCTGTCCGACTTTCATCTTCTTCATCACTCTCATCTTCGCATTCAGTGAATTTCCTCTTACCCTTTGTCTCTATCAGATTGACCTTTGAAAATAGATTTTGGACCAATTCCACTATGGCATCTTTTCTCATTGCCTTGGGTGACATGTTTTCAACCTTGTGGCTCTCCTCCCCTTCAGACATACACTAAACTTAAAGAAATGTTGGGTCAGATACTAATCTAATGTAGAGGGTCTAGAGTTCTAGTATCTTCTTCTCTCAAAGTGCTTAATACTTCTCCTAACCATCCAATGGTCTACTCTTCTATGTTTTCTTCACCAATATTGATCTCCTAGACCCCTCCCAATCAACTTTTTTTGTAGGTATAGCTGATTTGATAAAGACACAAAACTCACACAATCTCAATTAGTCCAACTAGTTCATCAATCTTCTTGATTCTTCACTAGATCTTCCCATAGAACCACAAACCCTTGATTAGGATCTTCCACATACTTTCCATATACTCTTACCTATGTTCTTGACTCATTAAAAGTCCATTAGAAACATTTCCAACACTTCTGGATACTTCAACAATCCAATTGTTGTCACTATGCACTAATAGGCCTAATTACGCTTATTTCTAGTAGGTCTATTTTCACTATTTTGAGCCAAATGATCCAAATTATTCCAAACAACCTCACATAAGACTTTATAAATCTGAAAGCTATCCACTAGCCCTTCAAGAATCCAAATCTATAGTTTCTCAAGGCACCCACAACCCTATTTACTACTAGGCCCTAGTTTTCAGCCTTTCTTTTAGGCCTTTGGACTAGTCAGTGAAAATTGTCTTCAATTTGTTCTTATAAATTCACTTCACCATCTAAAACATTTTTATCCTTCAAGGTGACACATTAGGGCTTCCACAAATTCCACTAAGTCATCCATCCAAGATCATGGGTGCTCTGTTACAATTCAATATTTACCCTGTCCAGGCTCACCTACTCCTAGTAGTTAGCCATAAGGCTTCACTCCAAGTCTAGGAATTCAATTTCAAGAAAAAAGGAAAAAAAAAACCACTATGTATAGACCCTAACCCATCATCCCACATGGTTTCATCCATTTTCAACCATGGATGCTTAGGTTAGAGCCATTTTTGTTCCTGCAACTCTATAAATTGAACTTGAAAACACAGTCACCTAAATCCTAATGTAACTCCACACAAATTTAACTTGAAATCAAACTAGTATATGAAAAAGAAATCTAATATAAATCACTACACCCCCATCGGGTCAGATCACCTAATCTAATCCGTACACAGCCGTACAAAATGTAGAAAACACTATAATTTATAATGAATCTCAGAAATCCATCCGTACAAAATGATCAGAAAACTACTATGCAATCAAAAACTCCATCAACCTTTCAAAAATCATCAATCCGTGCTCAAATACCCAAGCATGGGTGGTTAAAACTGTCCAAACTTCCATATGCAACTTTTTGCCAAAGTTGCAAAAGTTGCTCGAGCAACTTTTGAGCATTTATTTCTCTTTGACCATTTTAGTCAACTCAATGCATGTTTATCACTCCTATGACCCTATTTAGGACACTTAGGGTCCTATAAAATACTTAAACCTCAAGTTATGCAAAATAGTAACTTTTACCATTCTAGGCCAAAATGACCACATTGTCACCTAGGAGCACTTTTGCTCTTACAAACATGAATGAACAAGTTGGGATCCAATATTGATGGATCTTATTAAAACCCAAAGAAAAAACTCCTAACACAACCATAAACACACAAATCACATCAAAAGGGAGGTTCTCTACACTAGTGGTGACCTGCATTGTCTACCATAAAGATCTTAGTAGGGAGGCATACCCAAGGATTTTTGGTGCCTATTATTATAGGAAAAACCCACTAGGTATAGGTAGTCCTCCCACCAAGTCTGATGGTCCATCACATACATGCGTACAATTTCTTCTAACACCTAATTTACCCTTTCAATGTGTCCATATGTCTCATAGTAGTAGGCTGTACTGAAATTGATCATAGTGCTCATATCTACCTGAAGTTCTCTCCTAAAGGATGAAGTGAAGAGAGAATATCATATGCCATGAAGTCCGACTATACCTCACAAGAAAATCTTTGCCACTGCTGGTATAGTAAAGGTAATATGCATGGGTGAAAAGTGAGCCACTTTGGACAACTTTTCTACTGTCACCATGATAGCATCATGTCAATGAGACGACATAGGAAGACCAACTATGAAGTCCATAAAAATGGTCTCCCACTTCCACACTGGTATCTCATGAGGTTAAAGAAGACCACCTAGGTGAAAGTGTTCCACTTTCACCCACTGGAATTCTAAGAACCTATCTACCATCTCAACAATCTACAATCTTATGCCAGGCCAATGATACAACTGTCTCAAATTGGCATGCATCTTCTTAACTCCAAGATGCACTGCATAAGGGGCTCTATGAGCCTCTAACATAACAAACTCACATAATCCTCTAGAAGAAGGTATATAGATTCATCCTCTATAACATAAGAGTCCATTAGACTCCAATGTATACCCTAAAAACTTCCCCTCAAGGGGTGTCTGAGATAGAATCATCTCACAAAATTTTTCATATATCTCATCCTCATGTAAGTGAGGAAGAATGCAATCTCTCAAATCCATCCCTCTGGTCATAGAAGAAAGCTCATGTCATCTCCTACTTAAGGCATCTGCGACTATGTTATATTTCCCCTTGATGCAATGGACATCAGAATCATTTTCACATAAGAACTCCATCCATCTCCTTCTCCAAGCATTAAGGTTCGACTGAGTGAAGACATACTCAAGGCTCTAATGGTCTGAACGAAGCTCAAACCGATGTACTAAGAGGAAATGTCACCATCTTAGTAAGGCATGCACCACTAATGCAAGATCAAGATCATGGGTAGGGTAGTTGAGCTCATGAGTCTTTATTTTCTTAGACTCATGCGCTATAGATCATCCACCCTGCATAAGAACTTCTCCTAAACCATCTAAAGAAGCATCTATGCAAACCATAAAGTATTTTGAAGGCTCCGACACAATAAGAATGGGTGCACTGGTAAGTTCCCTCTTGAGCTCCTAGACTTCTCTATCACACTTCTCATTCCACTCAAACTTCTTTCCCTCTCACTAAATGGAAGTGATGGGGTGTTCCACTTAAGAGAACCCTTCAACAAACCATCTGTAGTAACTAGATAGACCCATGAAAATTCTCACCTCATTCACAATATTAGGTTTTGGCCAATCCATAATGACATCTATCTTTGATGGGTCTACTGAGATCCCATCACCAAATATCACATGCCCCAAATACTTGGCCTCTGTCCTAAAAAATGCACACTTTGACAAACTGTCGAACAATTTATTGTCCCTTAAGTACTTCAATACTTGTCTCATGTGATCTTCATGCTCTTTCTCATCCTTAGAATAGATTAGAAACCATCTAGAAACACAACAAAAACTTGTCAAGGTATGTATGAAATAATCCATTCATGAGACTCATGAATATAGCTAGAGCATTTGTAAGACCAAATGGAACCACACTTAATTCATAGTGGCGATATTTAGTGCGAAATGAGGTTTTGTGGATATCACTATCCACTATACTCAACTGGTGGTATCTCAAATTGAGGTCTATCTTTGAGAACACTCAGACTCCCTACAACTGATCAAACATGTCATCAATCCTAGGAAGTGGATACCAATTCTTGATGGTTACTTTATTCAACTAGCAGTAATCCATACACAACCTAAGAGATCCATCCTTCTTCTTCACAAAGATCATGGGCACACCCCAAGGAGAAAAACTAGGGTGAATGTGTCCTTTCTCTAATAGTTCCTCAAGCTATATCTTGATCTCATTAAGCTCATTAGTGGTCATCCTATAAGGTTCTCTAGAGACTGGCTCTACTCTTGGTACAAGATCTATTTGAAAGTCAACTTCCCTATGAGGATTCATACTAGGTAGCTCTGAAGGAAAAAAAATCCACATACTCCTACAGTATGGGATGGTCATCAAGTGAGGCCTCCTTCTCTAATTCATTGTCTCTATTGTTGATGGTGATAGCATACAACTAGCATCCCTTTCACATGCATCACTTAAGCTGCATAGCGTAAATCACATGGAGTGATACATTTCTCGGTACTCCTAAGATTATTATAGCCATGCCATCATCATCCACACATTCTATCCTATTATAACAATAATATAACATGGCCTTGTGGGAACCTAGCCAATTCATGCCAAGTAATAGACCGTAGGATCCAAGAGGAGTAACTCTGAGATCTTCTATGGTGGTTAATCCACCAATCTGAATTAGACAATCTCTAACAATTGAGGTAACAAAAACTCTAGCTCCTGAGGCTAACTCAACCTCCCATATAACATCTTTACTAGATGCCACTAGACCTCAATGCTCCACAACCGATGGAGAAACAAATGATTCGTTAGCTCCTATATCAAATAAAATATAAACATCATTTCATCTGATCTTACCTATGGCCTCAATGATGGTGGCTTGGTGCTCTGCCAAGCGGTTATCTACCATTGCAAAAACTATTCAAAATTAATCATTCATTAACACTTTCATTATACATTATCTCTTCAAAATTAGAGCAACATATGAATTTAATTAAATAATCATAACATGATTTCCCTAAGCCAATTTACATCATGATAGCATCTTCATACTAATTCAATGTAATACATCATGAAAACTAAATCATAAACTTAAATTTGCATCTCTAATATAAAGTATCACATAGGTTCCCTGACTACATAATCAGGTCATGTATACAAGAAAAGGATTCAACAGATCCATAAAGTAAATACTTGTGTCCCAATAGTCCAACTATAACAAAAATTAGTATCAACTATAGAGTAGAGAAAATAAATGCAATGCTAAGCTATGACAGACTGGCGTAGGCCTCACATCCTCCTACTTTTTCTTATTGTACATTTTGGTGAGCCCAAAACATGATATTTATAATCTAATTTTGGCAGTGTATCTACTTTGTGTGCTCTAATTTAATACATTATATTCTTAGATCTAATTTGGGTAGACTTCATGGAGTTTACTAAGTTAGATTGGTGTGTGATAAGTTATGTAGTTAAATTTCTCCTTACTTCTCTTTATCAATCACATGAATTGAATAATAATTTATTGCATTTAATGATGTTTATATTCATTCATGGTGTTATTTCATATGCCATCATGAGGATTTGAAATATATTTCTTCCTTATTAAGCATGTTTCTAGACTTTTATCAATATTTCATTTGGTTTTCTCATTAAACTTTTAGCAAAATTTATGGAATATATTGATTACATAAGGGTATTTATTGAGGAACCTAAACATGGTACTAGCATAAATTGCCTTGATCCTCCTCCTATGGTTCCTTTTAATTATGAGGGAGATCAATCTCCTATTAATACCATATTAGTGAGACCTAGATCCTCTCCTCCTCAACCCACTTTAATGGATGGTCTTATGGAAGAAAGTTTATCCACTTATTTGGATAATATTAATCATTCATATTTTTATCAAATCATTCTTCTTAATCTCGATGTTCAACATTTTATTTATTATTTATCTCCAAGAATAGCATTAAGTAGACATGAAGATCTTGATAAACCTTCTTCTTCTTCTCCACCTAAAGAATATAGGAATAACGATCGAAATCCTATCTCCCTAAAGATAAAATTTCCCTTCCCATTCCTCTTTATACAACACACTTTCATAAAATTCAAAATAATTTTATTTCCTCCTCTACATTAAAGGCTAATTACAATGTGGGTTATGGCATTACTACTCAAATAGGTTATAGTGGACAAGGTCTTGGTATCAATGAACAAGGTATAAAAATCCCTATAGATCATCCTACACAAGTTACTAGATGTGGTCTAGGTTTTATATCTCAAGATAATAATTTTCCTTCTTCCAATCCTTCCTCCACACAAAAAAAACCTCTTATTTATATTCTTTTACTAACACCAGTCATTGTTACATCTCCTTTTGATGACCATTTGCCTTTGGCTAAGATAATCTTTTGGAGACTTATGTATGATACTAAAATTTGTTTCCCTTTTAGAAATTTTTAAAAGAATCAAATACCTCATAATGGCTAATTTCTATGTCTCTTTTATCATAGAAATAAACATTTTGTTTTTTATTGTATTGAATTTAGACAGTTTGTTCAAGATTTAGTAGATCTATCTCTTATTTTCTTAACAATGTATCTTATTCTTTTTCTTGATATCAAAAATATATCTTAGCATTCCTCTTTCCTATTATGATGTTCTCCATCGCGTAATCTTAATAGCTTACATCATTGGGGGATTTTTATTTTGCATGATGATCACTATGAACAACACAATAGGTCATTTCCCTTGTCCTTCCTCTTGGGGGGAAAGGTCTCTCTATCCTCTTCATTTATCCTTCTAAAGGATCCATTATCTCTTTGTTGGTTAAGTCTCTTATACTATGCTTTCCTTCCATGCATGGACATTTTCTATTGAAGATATTTCTCTTTAGGAGATAGATAATCTTGTTGCAACCTCTTCCTTTCTTGGAAGTGTATATCTCTTGTAATATATTTTTCCACTAAGTTTGCATAATGTGACATTCTTTCTCTTTATTCTTCATAGGACCCATTTTCCTCTTTGAGGATTTTCATCTTATATAATGGTGCATTCTTCATAGCATGAGATTATTTATTTAACACAAGGAATTTTCATCTTTTTAAACAATTGTATACACCTTAAAATGGTCAAAGATAAAAATTAATTAAAATCAAGATATTTGGATTAATTAAATCAAAATCAATTAACTATGTAATTGAATTAATCTTTGATTATATAATTAATTAATTCTAACACATTCATATATTATACATGGCTAATTTAATTAATTATTTTTAATTAATTGCTCCTAAAATATCTCACCTACCACTACACAACAAAAACCAAATCAACCAATGAAAGATCATCTTTAATCTCACATAAATCACTCCAATCCTTTGCAATCTTGGCCATTCATCTCACAAGGAAATCTTGATAACCAATTGGGGACACATCATCAATCCTTAACTCTAACCACATCTTGACCATGGTTAATCATAAACTCACCCCCAAGAGCTTGAGAAATCCCATAAATAAAAGTAATTCTTAGTTCAAATGATCCACTTCCATCCATTATCATTCAAGCATCCATATTATGTTGGTTTTTGCATCCATGTTAGAATAGAATTTTCATTTTGAGCATTGTTATAATGGAAAATTGTAATTGCATCTTCATGTTCTTCATCATTTAGCATATAATTTGCACTCATAATAGAATTTATATCATTCACATATCATTTTCTAAGTTGTCAGTTGAATCTAATTTGCAACTGAGGGCAATGAACAAGTCCTTAGAAATAGAGAACAATAAGACACTCATGATATCTTTCATTTCGTTGTTTTTAGCTAGTTTTGTATCCATTTGATTTGAAAGCTCATATTAATGTCTTATATAGGTTTCTGATATGTATGAATTACACACAAAAATTTAACCCACTATGGGCCCACACCTCACTAATTCTAATCAAATTTTGAAGCTTCTTTTTGTAGATTTATGCTTGCAGGTTAAGGGAATGATGCAAAAGATCACTTTTGACTAGAAGATCATCACTTTTACAACAAGGAATATTGCTTATGATAAAAAAAACATCGCTTCTGATATGAAGAACATTTCTTATAACATGAAGAATGTCGCTTATGACCTGAATAATATCACTTTTAAGTTGAAGAACACCACATCTGATCTCATTCATATTGCCTTTGACTTTAAATTAATTGCATTTAAAAGATCATACATCACTTTTAATGTTCTGCAAAATTGCATTTACATTTATTGTCTGACTGTCATTTTTGTTTTTTGTTGTACGTTTGATAGATTTAAAGTGTGTCACCTTTGGATCAAACAATCTCGCTTTTAAGTCAAATTGCATCACTTTTAAAGCAAAGGAGATCACTTTTGAACAAACTATTGTCTCTTTTTCTATCTGTCATGTCACTTTTGAAATTGAATTAAAATGTGTAAAAAAAAGAGATAATGTTGATTAATAATAACTTGCATATGGTAAAGGTTGATAAATAGAGGAAAATTATTCCCAATTATCTAGGTTATTATGCTAAAAAAGCTATCAAGAAGGAAAACACTTATGCAAAAAAGGTACAATGGGCTAATGATATGGTTAAGATAAGTGAACAAGCCAATTTTTTTGATAGATTTGCTAAAATCATTAACATGTATCAAGATAGGTATGGAGTTGAAATCAATTTATCTGCTCATCCTTTGTGAGCTTCATTGAATTAACGAAATTGTTGATTTCATTAACCCTGGATGAGTGTGTTGGAACTAACATTTGTGAACCTTGTAGAGGATGCTAAGGAGATATTTCTAAAAGGATAAAATAAAATAAAAATACACAAAACTGTCAAGGTGCACACTCAAAATCCCTCAATATTATGTGTTGCATTTCTTTCCATTGAAATTGAATCTTGTAGAAATTTACTTTCAAAATATAGAGTAATCAAATTAATAATAACTCCTTTATTTGTGGATTGAGATAGTAGGCCTATGCTCTTCCCTATCTTGGGTGATCAAAATGTCAAAACTATCAAAATCCCCCTAGTTAGATAAGGTGGAAAAATGAATTGCATTCTCTATGTGTTTGAATGAAAAAGGTGGTAGGGATATGCTCTCACTTATTTTAGCTGATTAGAATATTGGACCCATCTTAACCTTATTTCAATTTTAATAGTGCATTTAACCTTTGCTGACCTGCCTCCCAATATTTTCCTTACAAGGTCAGTGAGAGGGAACGACCCAAGTGAGATACAACCATAAAGCCATGGTAATCCAACCCACTATAATCAAAATGTATTCATCCTTAATGGGGTGAATTCTCGCGAGATTTTGAGAGTAGCCTTCCTCTAGTAGTTCTTCAAAATTGTGCAAAACATCATTTTTATGATGGTGGGAAGCTCTTGTAATGGGAGGTGAACTCAAATATCTGACTTTGACATCTATATCTTATTTGAGTTTGACTTCTATATCTTTTCACCTTATTTGACTTTGACTTCTATATATTTTCACAAAATAATAAACCGTACTTGACTTTGAATTCTATATCTTTTCACAAAATAAGGTTTATTTAGAAGTTTTGGTTACATTTATGTGACGTAAGTCACTTTCATAAAAATGTAACAAGTAACCGTAAAGCATTTTGAAGAAAGGAAAATTCATTCAATTTGTTGAAGCCAATACCTGTATCGTACTGCAATCAAAAGCAAATTAGGCTTTAAATAAATTTGCTCAAACTTTATTTGATAAACACGTTTTCCTTCCTTCACTAAAAACTTGTAGTCCTTCTCATATGACCTTTGCATTTTTATTTATTTATTATCTTAGATCTCTGTTTGGAGCCCAAAGATTGCAATTTCTAATTAAAGAGAGCAATCAATGAGTCCTTAGAAATAGAGAGAAATAAGACACTCATGATGTCTTTCATTTCATTTTTTTTTATCTAGTTTTGTATCAATTTGATTTTAAATCTCATAATAATGTCTTATATAGGTTTGTAATACATTAATTACACACACACAAAAATATTTTTCATGCTTCAAAGAGCATGTCTATTATAAATGATCTTACACTTAGGGGATGTATGGCGATTCTTTTCTTTTCCAATTTCATTTATTATTCCTTTCTTAAATTTTTTCTTTTATAACATGATATCCTTCTTTCATTAATTTTTCTATTTACATAAGGATCTTTTATTTTTTAAGAGATGTGCATTCTTGTTCACAACCTTATCCTTGCTTGAAAGTGTATGTCTATTATGAAATATTTGTCACTTGAGGTATATAATGTATTTATTTCCCTTTCCTTCAACCTTGGGGGGCAAGGTTTAATTTATTAATCTTTATTTTCCTTCTCTTTCTAATAATCCACTTTCCCTGGTAAAGTGGCATTTTTTTTTATCATGTGACATTCTTTTCTTATATGGAATTGTTTGTTTTGATTTGGAATTATTTCTTAGGCAAGAGAAATGTATCCTTGATCACAACCTCTTCCTTATTTGTAAAAGCATGCTCATCCTAAAAAAATACCCTTACTTGGGAGCTTAAAGTGTGTCATCCTTCATCAAGAATCCCTTTTTCACCTAGCAATAGGGGGCTAAAAGGGTGCATTCTTTTTCTCCTCCCCTCTTTGTCTTGAAGATATTATCTTTGTTCAAGGACACCTCTTGAAGGTAGATGTTTTGTAACCAAGTTTTATTCCTTTCAAGGGTCTCTTCCTACTTATGGATATCATTTCACAATTATCTATTCCTTGGCTAACTATAGTCTCCACTCTTTTCTAGGGAATTTTCTACACATTGTTGCTTTAAGGATATCTTCTTATTGTTGGAAGTAGGTATCCTTGTTCTCTTTTCCTTAAGATGTCACCATACTTCTATTTCACCATCATAAGGATGGGGGAATACATGTGGCCTCCTTGTACATTATGAAATAGTATTGATCCCTAAGGATATTATGATTTCCTTAGGACTGATTACTTTTTGGTCCTTAGACTAAAAAAATTTATCTATCCTTAGACTGATCACTTTTTGGTATTTAGACTGACTTCTTTTATCGATCCTTAGATTGATCACTTTTATTGGTCCTTAAGATGAGAAATTTTTTTATCCTTAATCTAATCACTTTCATGAATCCATATGAAGACCATGCTTTCTATAGGAGTGATCTTGTAAGCCGCCATGTGCCCAAAATTTTATAAGACAACCAATGCAAAAATTTCTCAAGGTGGAATCAACTAGCATAACATATATTTATAGACCATAAATTCTCCACCCTCTCTCTCTCTCTCTCTCTCTCTCTCTCTCTCTCTCCATGAAGAATTGTAGAAAACTACAACAATTAATATGCAAGGCATGTCTTTCATGGTTTCCTTTTAGGTTTTTGTGTGGAGTAAAAGTTTTCGCATCAAAATTTTTTATCACATTCCAAGCACTTTCATTACCAAGGTATAGTACACTTCATGATTTAGGTCTAGCCTCTTTTATATGTTGGCACACTTTCATTTATTTTATTTTATTTCAAGGTTGATTCCACATGGGTTTTGACTATGGAAAATTCATCTCTACACAATAATTTCCTTCTTTTCTATGTCCAGGAATAGGTGGTACTCACATTAGATCAGATCTGGGAAGTTGAGGACCTCATAGATAGACATCAACTAAAATCAATTGAAAGTGCAATGAGTAGGTCAGCCCAGACAACCTATCCCTAGGAATAGGTTGACCTAGGAAACCTAGTTCTTATAGATCATCGTCAAATTGATTTTGCAGGTTAGTTGCATCCTCTAGTTTCTATATTTGCACCAACCTATCTGTTCTCTGATAATCTATGCATCCTAAAACTTTCCTTATCCTCCTTTCTTTCCCTCTATCTTGTATTATCCAATAACATTACCTTAATCAACCTTTAATTAAATTTAAGTATCATTGAACCCACTCATTTCTTAAGTCCACTTGAATGTATTGTGTCATCTTCCTTCCAAAGTAATATAGGAAATAGTTCCTGGATGATTAGTTTACCCCATTCTAACTATTGATCCCTAATTTTTATGTTAATTTTAGTGATCCTGACTCATATAATTTTCTATTCTGATTTGATGTTTAGCTATAATTTATATGCATCACATTATCACATTTTATGCATATAGTTATGATTTTTAGTCTTATTTATGCATTCATTGTTAAAATACACCTAAAAATTACACCTTGTTTTGTAAATCTAGTTAATTATTGTATTGCATTTTTTTATTTTCATAAAAGAAATAAAAATACAAAAATACATCTTTTCATGTATCATTATGCGTGTTTAGAATATTTTCTTTATGCTCCATTTCATTACATTATCTTATTTCATTGCAAAATGTCAAATTTATTTTTACAAAGTTTTTCTGCCTTTGATAATCCCTTTTGTAGCAATGAATTTGATATGTTGGATGAATCCCTTGATATATTCATCTGTATTAAGTCTTCCTCTATACCCCCTAAACCATTCTTTTGTAAAAACTTAATTAATATGATTGAAGGATTTAAGATCTATGACAATACCCTTTATGAACCTATCAACAATTCCTCTCCCAAAGTTACTCTCCGTCATGAGAACATATTGACACAAGATGATACTTTTAACACTTCCCTCAATGATCTTCCTCTTTGGTATGGAACTTTGGAGAATGATGTTAATTATTCTCTTGATATGAACATCACCCATGAGAGTATTTTGGTGAAAGATGATGATTTTGTGGTGCAAGAGGGTGATATAATTGGAAATTCCCTTAATTATATTTCCCCTTCTATTTATTTCAATAAAATTCCCTCTAAATATGAGGCATTAATGAGTGATGTTTGTCCCTCTCCTAATGTTCCCCTATTCATGAACATAATTGGGAAAAAGAGGATAATATCCTTGACGCTATACCTTCTACAAAAGAATCCTTTGAGAAAAAATATCTTGATCAAGTCAATGCCATTCATTTTTAGTCTCAATCTCCTCCTTTAGTTATTTCTACAATACAAGCAAGCACAATGTAAAATATTCAAGATGATGATTAGGGAACATTAGACTTTACACCCACCTTCTGTAGTAAAAACAAAATCATTGAATTTGAAACTTTAAAAACCTAATTTAACACATGTACCAATATTGATTGGGCCTCTTTAAATTTTAATCCAATTCCATCTAAGGGTGACCCTTATATTTTTTTATATTTCAAACCTTTATGATAGACATGGCATAGGATGTGTGCAACTAAGAATTAAGACCCATGCAAAATCTACATCACAGTTATCCAAAAAAGCCTAGGTTTCCAACCTTACCATTTTTCCAATCAATCTTTAAATTCTTCTCCTAATTTCCCATCACAATAATAGAACATTTTGTTTGAAATTTTCCAAGCCAACTTGGTTACTCTTCCGTTGAAAAAAAAAATGAAAAAATGGAAAACAAAAGAAAGACAATCCTTCTATTTGTATGTATAGTCAAATTCATGGTAAAAAAATAATGAATGTTATAATGTAAAGTGTAAAATCCAAGAACCTGTTGATTTCGGTATGATTGAAATAACATGTAGTACTGAATGAAACCTTTGTCTGTTAGATTAATAAGGTCTTTTTCTTATTAATTAAATCATGTTGATTTAATAATTAGGCCACTTATTATCTCTTTAGTGCTTAAGCTAAACTTAGGCATAATAATAATAATAAATTTATTATTAATTATTCTTTATGCAACCTAGGGTTTCTCCTTTTTTGGTTTTGATCTCCTTTTTTAAGGATTGATCTCTCTTGTAACAATAACTTATTTTTGCATAATATATTTTTTCCTCTGGCATTCAGAGCTATATTTTTGTTTATTATACTTTTTCAAGTTCTTTCCCTCTTTCGTGAAAGGTTATTTTCTTGTAGAATATCATTGGGTTCTCTGTGAAGTTGGTTTCTCAACTTCTACATGGTATTAGAGATTCAGATATGCATATTTGTGTTCGTCATCTGAGGGTTCTTTCATTTGAAGAAAGGTTTGGAAATACTTTGAGTTTTATTTGACCTCACTATTGAGTCTAGGATTCTTGAGATAGCCATGATCAACCTTTTGTTTGTTGATTTTTGACTACTGACATCTTTAGTGTGAGGGTTTCAATTTTACATTTTTTGTATTTTTGGTGTTCTGGGGGGTACCTATTTTTGGGAGCATTTTGGGCCCAAACGAACCTCACTATCATGCTCAAAAGGCACAAAGTCCTATAGTTGCATATAAGGTTTGCTAGTTTTGGCCTTTGTGACCTCTAGAAGAAAAAAAGTCCTCCTGGTCTGTGGCTATACAGACAAGATTTTTGAGAAAAAAACATAAAAAATTTAAAACTAAAAAATCAACACATTTTGATTTTTTATATATATTTTTAAAAAAAAAGTTGTTTCCAAAATATTTGTTTAAATTTTTTTTTTGTAGAAACAAAGAAAAAGGTGCCCTACCTTTTAAAAAGTAAACTCATGTGAAGCACGGTACACTGCAAGTGTAGGCCTGACATCAACAATCCGCTGACAAAAATTTGACGGTCATCCATTTGTTACAATGACTATTTTTCCATAAAGAACAACTTGTGGTTTTTTTCTCATATCTTTAGCATACGGTATCAAAACTTGGAAAATGAGACATTGTTAGAAATCTGATTCTAAGCCCATTATAGAAAAATAGGTGTGGTTTTCTTAGTTTTTCCATTTTGTAGGATGTCCTGTTAGTCAAATTCAAAGTTACTTTTTACATTTTTAGGGCCACAACTTGTGCAAACAGAATCTGTTTTCTGACTTCCATACATCGTTAGGAAGCTCTTATAATCCTCTACATAAATATTTAATCTTCTTTTGCAATTTTTTGATTAGGTATACATTATTCTTAGAATTATTTACTTTGAAATTTCTTGACTATCTAGCTACAGGAGGGTTTGTGTATCTTGTGGTGGGGGGTTTCTCTTATAGATATTTAGTATGGTGAATTCCACTCCATCTCCTTATCTATATTTTCATTCTGGTGAGTATTCCTCCCAGAAAAAAAGAAGCAATTAGGTGATCCTTGCATTTTTTGTGCTAGGAAAGAGTTTTTTTAGGAGCCCATGAAGCAACATCATTTTTCAACTCCTCCATCTTCTTCATCATAGACATACAAAGGTCATGCTCTTTCTGCATGGACCTTTCCTCCTTCTTCACCTCAATGAGACATAGTTTTAGTGGCCCTGTCATGCCTCTCCTTTTTCTACATTATTGGGGGTTCTCCTATTTCTTCTAATACTTCCTTTGGTTCCGCATGTTGATCAGTATTCAGACTATTGGTACCTGTATTTTTAGCTAGCAGTTTTGTCCTACATGGTTGAGTAGTGTCGTTGGGGTCACTCATACAGATTTATGTTCCATCTATATCTTTCAATACCAAATTTTTGCCTCACTTTTTCATCTATTCTTCTTTTAATTAGTGTCATGGGGGGCACTCATGCAAATTATTGTCTTATGTATCTTCGGCTGACAAATGTTTTGCCTTTGTTTTCCATCTGCTTATTGTCTGAGTAGTGTCATTGCAGGAACTCATGTAGTTGATCCTGATCATCATCTTTCAGAGAAGGTTCTTCATTGAACATCACAAAAATCATCATTCAAAAGGTGTCTATAGCTTGTGCTACGAGGGTGTGCTTCTTGTTCCTTTCTGTAGGGACATTTTTTTGGGAGAATTCTTGTTCTTCCTTTATGCATGTTTTCTTTTCTGCATGCTTTTATGTATTTTTAGAGAGGGGTTTTTCCCACTTGTTTTTCTCCTTTTCTCCTCTTTACATAGATTTCTTGTACTTGGGTACCTGATCAGGCCTTATTTTCTAGACCCATTTCCTTCTTTCAGTAGTTTTTTCTCTAGGTTTTAGCTTCTTCCTAAGTTCATCTTAATGGGGGTGTTAGATTAATAAGGTCTTTTTCTTATTAATTAAATCATGTTTATTTAATAATCAAGAAACTTATTATCTCTTTAGTGCTTAAGCTAAACTTAGGCATACTAATAATAAATTTATTATTAATTATTATTTATGCAACCTAGGGTTTCTCCTTTTTAGGTTTTGATCTCCTTTTTATAAGGATTGATCTCTCTTGTAACAATAATTTATTTTTTCCTCTGGCATTCAGAGCCATATTTTTATGTATTGTTCTTTTTCAAGTTCTTTCCCTCTTTCATGACAGGATATTTTCTTGAAGAAGATCACTGGGTTCTCTCTGAAGTTGGTTTCTTAACTTATACATTTTCTTGATAATTATAAATAACATCCATGTTCCTATTATGTTTCTCCTCACTATGTGACATTGGTAGTTTATCATTTTAGGTCTCATTATCATTCACAATGGTGCAATCATATTTTTTGAGCAACATGATAGTCCTTATTCCTTGACTCCACACTTGGGAGTTGAGCGTAATATTTCAATTTTCTCTTTGTCCCAAGGCCTTATTTTCTCCCTTAGTTGATTTGTGTCTTCTATAACATGATATCCTTTCTTGCATGAAACTTTTTGTTTCTACATGAGGATTCTCTCTCCTTTTCAAGAGATTTACAATCTTGTTTACAACCTTTTCTTTACTTGAAAGTGCATGTCTATTATAAATGACCATTCACTTGGGGTGCATAATGTGTTTCCTTTACTAAGTATTCCCTTACCTAGTAGTAGGAAAGGTGTGTGACTGGTTTCTATTAGGGATGATTAGTAGGCGTAGGTAAATCAACACACTCTGTTAACAAAGAAACTAATCTTCTATTAAGTCTTCATCTTAATTAAATTTAATTTAATTATAAACCTAAGACATATATTATTGAGTGACACATATACTATATGTATACAAAAGTCAATCTAGTATCTATTAAAAGCATAAAACTAAAATGAAAGTAAAGTATGTTGAAAACAATCTAGCATTAATTCTATTCACACAACTTTGGCTATGAGGAAGAGTGTGTGGCTATGTGTGAACATAACAACTTATACAAATAATTAATTAACAGTAACTACTTTAATGTAAATTCATTCAAAGAATCTTAATAGGAATTAAAATGCACTACATTAACCATGCAAATTAGCTATCTCGCATTGATCAATTTAACCATGAAATTTATTAGAGATTAAACTAATGGAAATGAACTATGATAAGTTAACTGTTATATTAATATGAATGAAATACAAACTAACTACTCTAATTCTAATAGAGAGTCATGCCACCTTAAGTGGCCCTTACTTGAGGAGTCATAACCTCATATTAATTTGACACCCCACTTAACAGAAAGTCACCATCCACTTCTATTGATTATAACTAAAATTAAAAATGATAGCAGACTGTAACATCAACTGTTGCAAACTCAAATTTTTACAATGACAATGAAATTTTTCTTTAGAAAAGGCTTTGTCAAACTATCAACAACTTGATCTTCTCCCTTGCAATATAGAAGTGACATTTGTTTGTCTTCAGTTTTTTCTTTAATAAAGTAATGTTGGAGAGAAATATGTTTTTTCCTTTCATGAAAGATATGATTTTTAACCAAGACAATGACACTTTGGTTATCACAATACAATGATGCAGGATCTTGTTGAGGAAGCCTCAAATCTTCAAGCAATCTTCTAAGCCATAAAGCTTCTTTATAGGCATTATACATTCTTTATATTCAACTTATGTAGAACAAAGAGATGTAGAATGTTACTTTTACTATTCCAAGAAATAGCACTTGAACCAAAAAAGAAAAAATATCCACAAGTAGATTTCCCATCATTGGGATCTCCACCAAGATCTGAATCAGAAAATCCGTTTAAAAAAAAATTAGAATTTGCATCATAAAATAAACCAACATTAATAGTGTCTTTAATATATCGTAAACTTATTTTAGAAATGTTAAAGTGATTTTGTTGAAGTTTAGACATAAATCTTGAAACTAAACCAACAATATAAGCAATATCTGGTCTAGTAAGAGTTAAATAATTCAAACTTCCTACTAGTTGTCTATATAAAGTAGCATCCACAAATGGAGTTTTCATATCAATCATCAACTTAGTGCCTAATTCACATGGAATGAAAACATGAGTAGCATCTTTCCTTTTAAACTTGTCTAGAATATCTTGAGCATGTTAGGAAATTAAAGTTAGTGCTCCATAAATGTGGGTAAATCATAATTATGTGAATAATTTTTTTTTGGTCTATAACATGATATTTTATTGATATATAATTATTATCATGTAAAATTTAGTATATAGTAATATTATTGTCATATTAACAATAATATATATTATGGTTTAATTTTTTTAACAACTCATATGGTGTGAGTTGTGTATTTTATGTGAGTAACAATCACAACTAAATAAGGAGGTTGTTCCAGTAACTCCTATATATGTAATATAAGAAAATGGATGATGATGAATGATGATGGGTTGAATTTATATATTACGTGTGTTGTAGGAATAATGAAGAAGGTAAGATTGTCCTCTTAATCCTAAATTTTGTAAAGGGAAGATCAAAATTGATTAACCCTAAAGAAAGGATCAATGCATAAATGAATCAACCTATTAAGGATGGGGATAAAGAGAAACCCTAACTCCCGATTTATAGAAGAGAGTGTGTGATGGATTTAGGAAGATTAAAAACTTTTATTGAAATTAATTGAAGACAAGTACTAACCTCAAAATGATACAGATCTGAAGAATGCCATTTTTGGGTGTCTACACTGAGTTTCTAGAAAATCTCCAACCAGATCTGGAACACAAATGCAGAGACTAAGAAAACCTAGAAATCCTTTTCCGATCTGGCTCAGTTCCAATTTTGACCCAAAAATGAATGTCACCTTTGACCCAAAATTTTTGATTCTAACCCAAAGAAAGATTTTGATTCTGACCTAGAAATGAATGTCACCTTTGACCCAAAATCTTTGATAGAAAATCTATTTCTGGATCCCAATAGTTTTCTGAAAAGGGTATCTGAATCTGCACTCCAATTTGCTTTTCTGAACCTGTCCCTGCAAGAAAAATGGTTTGTTTGTTGGGGGGAGGGGTTTTCCTTAGTCAAACCAAAATTTAGGAATTAACCATGAAATCAATAATTTAAATAAAGAATGCTAGCAAGTATTAGAAATAGATCTAACAATGAAGCTATGATATTCAATAGATATGCAATTGAATTTTGAATGTAACCAAGTATGTAAATATGAAATCTTGGAATCAATATTAGAAACCATAAATCTACATGATTTTAAGCTTAGAATCCACCTTAAAGGAATAATGAATGAATCTTGAAGATGCAAAAAGATAAAACCTTGAAAGCTTGAGAATATGTAGATAAGTTTCATGCTTAGATTTCACTTATGTTTCACTTAGTTGATGATTAGTGGTTAGAGAAAATGAAACGAGAAGGCTTCTTTATATATGAATCTAGGGCAAAATATTCTAGAGAGGCCTACATATGAGAATTAAATTCCAATTATACCCATACCCATAGAAGAGGACCTATATTAAATATAATTTAAGAGTCATCGCTTCGGAACCCAAAATAGCCAACCCGAAAGCGGGAAATGAATTTTTAATGACCCCCAGTAGCTGACAAAATTTCAAATTGAAAAGGGGGACCTGGGTCAAAATCAAGGTCAACCATTACCTAGGTCAAGGTTGAGGTCAACCTTGACCCAGGGAGTCAGAACCCTTCAAAAATGTGCTAGGTGGGATTGATAGTGTCCGAAAAGGCCCAATCAGGGTCCTAAAGAGGCACAAAAGTAGGAGAGGGTGCAGAAATGAGGGGAAAATATGATAATGGTAAAAAACACCCCCCAAGGAGGGATAAACATTATTAACATGGAAGTGCTTCCATTTTAAGATGATACAGTAAGCCCCCACTTTAGCAGAAGTATGGAAATCAAACATACTTGCGGTAAAGTTAGAAGAAAAACTCTAGTGGATCACAACAAGGTAGAACATCACTTAGTCAAGGACACAAGCCCCTAGACCAAGGATTCTAACTCAACATACATGCACAAAGATATGAAATCCAAGAGAAATTAATTGTAGAAACCATACATGACAACATAAGCAAGACAAGAGCAACACTAAAAATAACATAGCTTCATGATCTAATCCTACTAACATGAAAGTGAAATAGAGGAAAGAGAAAGTGATTACCTAACCTAGTAAGCTACCCACCTTACCATGAATTACCAAGGAGGGAGAGCCTAATAGGTTCACCCATGAACTATGCTTTGTAATTGTAATGTGTCTTCTAACAACTTTTGGAATACCCATAGATCCACCTTCTTGTATCACTATGGAATATAAAATGCATGTCTTATCAGGATTTAGCAACTTATGTGCATTACCTTAAAAGAATTTATCATATTGGAAAATGTGTATCTCTTTAGGATTTAGCAACTTATGTGTGTTACCTTCTGAGGATTTAGCAAAAATAAAAAATAAAATTAAAAAAGGTGTGTCTCTTTAGGATATATCAACTTATGTGCATTACCTTCTGAGGATTTAACATGTTGTAAAATGTAAACTATAGTATAAGGGAGACCCTATATATTCCCCCCTCCTTATCATGAGTAACTACTAGGCAGGA
Source organism: Thuja plicata (assembly GCA_018584345.1). Taxonomy (NCBI): domain Eukaryota; kingdom Viridiplantae; phylum Streptophyta; class Pinopsida; order Cupressales; family Cupressaceae; genus Thuja; species Thuja plicata. Next base: position 200,217 of record MU223743.1, read on the forward strand.
TAAGGAAGAGAAAGAGGATACCTACTTCACAAGGTAAGGAGATATCCAGCTTAACAATAATATATAATATATCCTTAGCAACAAGTATTGACCCTTACCTCTAAGAGCATAGATAATCATGAAATGGATATGTCACATATGGAAAAAGGATCCTCAAAGAGGAAGAGATATTATCAACAAGACCCCCCGTAGAGGAGTTCTTAGGATAAAATGTCATCTTCCAAAGAAAAGAAAAAAGGGACCAAAGATTCAATCATCAAACCCCCTACAATCAAGAGGAAGAGGAATTTTAGAATGAAAGAAGCCAACTCTAACCCAAAACAAGAGAAAAAGTTTATAAAGAAAATAATTTGCAAAATAAAGAAGAGGTGATGACCTAGGACAATCACCTCTCATATAAGAGGGTATCCATGCCCAAAACATAGTCTTTATAAGGAAATAATGTTGTAAAATAAACAAATGCCATGAAGCTAAGGAAAGTAGATCCTTAGATAGAGAAAGAAGGAAAAACCTTGCCCCCCAAAAATGAAAGCAAGGGATATACCAATTGTATCAAGAGATGTTGTATCAAAGAGATATCTTTACAAAACAAATGTCCTAGAAAATATATCATGAGTGATTATGAGAAAAGGAAGTATGTAATACAAAATCATAGAATATAGAAAGAATAACGGATTAAGCTCAAAACAAAATACATGCTAAGAGAATAATGGATCCTAGAAGATTGGAAGGAAATACCTCTTTCCCCCCAGTTAAGAGAGAAGAGGATAAAAATGATCTAATTTATAGAAGAATGAGGGGAATGCCCAATATCAAAATTTATGAAGAAATTGTAATATTGCGCAGGAATGAGATATAATTCCTAAAGAAGCTCTTTCTCTAACATATAGCTTGAAATGCACACAAACAGAAAGTAAATGTGTATTACTATAGTGGAAAGGACATTTGTATTTAGAGAGAGCATTTTTTTGCATAGATTTAAAGATTTATTTCTTAGAATTCATTAACTGAACATACACTTTCTTAGCCACATTTTGAGGAGTATTAGGGTGATCTAAGGAAGGTGTTGGAAGAAGACATGAAGAGGAGGGCGATGGTTAAGATCAATCACCTTTATTTGATGAGGTAGGAATCCTATACCATGCATATCTTGTTTAGGGGATAAATGAATCAATTTTTTAATGCCATGTTCATTAAAACCGAGCCCTAAACCCTTATAGCCTTGTTTATCCACCATAGTATATCTAATAATGTATGTATCTTGTAAAGCTTCTACAGGAGGTGATTGTTTATGGTGGTCATGATAAAATGTTGTGTAAGGAAGAATGATAGGTTTAGAAGAAGTTTCTTTGTTCTTCCCTTTAATATCATCATGGATCAGATAAGAAGGGGAAGGTAAATGAAAGAATTCTTGCACATCTGCATCATGAGCCCTAGTTTGAGCCCCATCATAAGTGTGAGAAGAACTAGGGATAGAAGATGGAGAAATAGGAGTAGGAATATTAGGAATTGGATTAGGAAGGATAGGATTAGGATTAGGAGGATTAGGAACTAGATTAGGAATGATAGGATTAGGATTAGGAAGATTATTAAATGGGGTGTCATCTACCCAATTCTTCACATAATCCAAAAGAGCAATAAGTCCACTACACAAATCCTAAATGAAAGTTTTGAAAGTGGGAAGAATAGTATTATTTAATCTCATAATAGCATGAGAAAGTGAAACATGAAGAGTAAAAATCATGATGAAATGGATGATACTTTCATAAACATCATAAGTACTATAAAGATATGCCAAAATAAGAATAATGAGGAAAATAAGCATACACCAAAGCATCTTAAGGATTCTCATAGTGAATGAAATGCAAGAAATGTTTTTATATTTTTATGAGTATGTAGATTTTTTTTTTGTATTTTAAAATGCAAGAGCATAAAAGAAAACTAGTTTAATATGTATGAAAAAGCTAGTCTCTAAGGAAAAGAGGCAAAGCATCTAACACCAAAAAGAAAGAGTTGTATATCGCGGGTTCACCAAAATGCAATATAAGAAAATGGATGATGATGAATGATGATGGGTTGAATGTATATATTACGTGTGTTGTAGTAATAATGAAGAAGGTAAGATTGTCCTCTTAATCCCAAATTTCATATAGGGAAGATCCAAATTGATTAACCCTAAAGAAAGGATCAATGCATAAATGAATCAACCTATTAAGGATGGGGATAAAGAGAAAAACCCTAACTCCCAATTCATAAAAGAGAGTGTGTGATAGATTTAAGAAGATTAAAAAATTTAATTGAAATGAATTGAAGACAAGTAATAACCTTAAAATTCTACAGATATGAAGAATGCTATTTTCAGGTGTCTACACTGAGTTTTTGGAAAATCTGCAACCGGATCTAGAACAAAAATATAGATACAAAGAAAACCTAGAAATCTTTTTTCAATCTGGCTCAGTTCCAATTTTGACCCAAAAATGAATGTCACCTTTGACTCAAAATTTCCAATTCTGACCCAGAGAAAAATATCAATTCTAACCCAAAAATGAATGTCACCTTTGACCCAAAATCTTTGATAGAAAATTTGTTTCTAGATCCTGATAGTTTACTGAAAAGGGTATCCGAATTTGCACTCCAATTCGCTATTCTGAACCTGTCCCTACAAGAAAAATGGTTTGTTTGTTGGGGGGAGGGGTTTGCCTTAGTCAAACCTAGATTTAGGAATTAACCTTGAAATAAATAATTGAAATAAATACTTCTATGAAGTAGTATAAATAGATCTAACAATGAAGCTATGATATTCAATAGATATGCAATTGTATTTCGAATGTAAACAAGTATGTAAATATGAAAGCTTGGACTCAATATTAGAAACAATAAACCTGCATTATTGTATGTTTGGAATCCACCTTGAAGGAAGAATGAATGAGTCTTGATGATGCACAAATTATCTTGAAGGAAGACCACACCACCATGATGGATAGATATAGGGTTTGAATGATGAATCTTTAATGCTTGAACCAAATCCCTTTAAATGCTTGAATGCTTGAATCCTTGATCTTCAATGGAGAACTTGAATTCTTGAGAGAAAGAATTAAAAACCTTGATTGAACCTTGAAATCTTGAGAACATGTAGATAAATTTCATGCTTAGATCTCACTTATGTTTCACTTAGTTGATGGTTAGTGCTTAGAGAAAATAAAATGAGAAGGCTTCTTTATATATGAATCAAGGGCACAATCTTCTAGAGAGGCCTACATAGGAGAATTAAATTCCAATTAGAACCATACTCCTAGAAGAGGACCTATATTAAATATAATTTAAGATTTGTCACTTTGAAACCCAAAACGGCCAACCCGAAGGTGGGAAATGAATTTTTAATGACCCCAGGCAGCTAAAAAAATTTCAAATTGGAAAGGGGGATCTGGGTCAAAATTGAGGTCCACCTTGACCTAGGTGAAGGTCAAGGTCAAAGTTGACCCAGGGAGTTAGAACCCTTGGAAAATGTGGCATGTGGGATTGATAGTGTCTGAAGAGGCCCAATCAGGGTCCTAAACAGGCACAAAAGTAGGAGAAGGTGCAGAAATGAAGGGACAATAGGATGATGGTCAAAAACACCCCCTAAGGAGGGATAAATGTTCTTAACATGGAAGTGATTTCATTTTAAGACAATACAATTATGGTTTAATTTTTTTAACAACTCATATGGTGTGATTTGTGTATTTTTATGTGAGTACCAATCACAACTAAATAAGGAGGTTGTTCCAGTAACTCCTATATATGTAATAGCTTATTGAATGAATTGTTAGAATAGTCCCAAAGGATAATTGAGAGGAGGGGGGGAATCAGTTGTCAGTAACTTTAATTCTTTTCTTTCTTTAACTTCAGAATACAATAAAGTAAATTCACATTCAAATAACACAATACACAACACACAATTTGATTATGGGGAAACCAAATGGTAAAAACCCCGGTGGGAATTAGCACCCACAATGAACTATACTTGTTTATAGTAATCCCTATTAGAAGATCTTGCAACCCTATTAGGATTTTTTCTTTACAAAGCAATAAGCATAGTGACCTATTTAAGGGTCTGACCCTGTTAGGAGTCTTTTACAAATAACCCTGTTAGGGGTGAGGACTCACTGTCCAAAAGCTCACTGATTCAATGGTGAAGGCTACAACCTTCTGTAGAATATATATGCACTATATCTGATGATGAACTATAGAGTAGACCTACTATCTTGATCAGTTCTAATGTATTATAATCTTCTACTGCTTCTTCACATAGACTCTTGATGAATGAACCACAACTATTATTCTGCTCTGTACATTTTCTATCTCTTTTCATATCATTCACACTTAGCATATCATAAATGAATTTCTATAAGTATCTTCCTCAAATTATGAGATCATGGGACCTGTAAAACAACTCTTCATAACATCCTCGTCAGCTTTACTAATCACGCAAGCATAATTACAACCACACAAATATAAACTGAATAGACGCGACGCTTCACTAAGTCAGCTTCGCCAAATCAACTCTAACTTTACAATCTTCTTGAAACATGTTAGGCACCTTTAGATAACTATCATCAACTCATAAATAATCATAAATATACAAACGCATATCCTAAAGATAGGTGCAACTCAAGAAACATGTTAAATACGTAAGCTCTGAACAGATACTCTTCCAGAAATGTAACTGCCAATAAAAAAATTACACAACTTGACTAAAACATCATATATGGATCTGCGTGTATGAACATAACATACTAAACATGTCTACAAGATGTATCTAACCATGCAAGGCTTGATAACATCATTCTGATAAGTACACAAAGAATCACTACTATGTATTATATGTTGTCATCAATGACAAACATACAATCAATCAATTGTATAGAAACAAATCTCCAACAATCTCCCCCTTTGACATTGATTGCAACATATGATATTAAAGCATCCTCTATTCATGGTGTCCTCTTTTTATTTTATAATCTTCTCAATATCCTAATCAAATATTTCTCTACACTGTTGTAGTTCCTTTGACTATGTTTGTGTTCCATATATATACTCCCCCAGAGTATATTCTCCCCCTTAGTACATGCTTCCCCTTTGAAATCAATGGAAAAGGGTGCCATAAACCATTAGGCACAGGTACTACTCCAAAAGCAGAGTAGTCAACCATTTATCAGTCACAAAGGATTGATGTTATTCATGTATTCTCTAATCAGACTTAGGAGAGGGAATTACTCCCAACTTCTCTCTGAGATACTCAAAAGTATCTTTTGATAAAGGTTTTGTGGAAGTATCTGCCAACTATTCTTTGGTGCTCACATAGTCCAATTTCACTTCTTTGTTTGTAACCTTTTCTCTTAGAAAATGGTACTTGATATCTATGTGTTTTGTCTTTTCATGCATCACAGGGTTCTTATACATTTTAATAGTGCTAGTGTTATCATAGTGAATAACAATAGGATAATCAACCTGAATACCAAATTCTTTAACCATCTGCTTGATCCAAACCATGGTTGAACAATTTAGTGCTGCTGCAACATATTCAACTTCTGTTGTTGACTGAGAAATACAGTTCTACTTCTTGCTTACCCAAGAGACCAACCTATCTCCAACAAATATTTCTCCTCCTAAAGTACTCTTCCTATCATCAATACAACTTGCCTAATCTGCATCTGGATACACATGAAGTTGTACATTCTCTGATTTAGGATACCATAAACCATAGTCTATAGTTCCCTTTAGATATCTGAATATCCTCTTGATTGCCATTAGGTGATTCTACTTGGGTTCAGCTACAAATCTTCCAACAATTCCAACTACATTAGATATGTTAGGTCTAGATTGAGTTAGATAAATGAGTTTTCCAATCATAGATTTGTACAATGTTTTATCAACTATTGTGGAATCATAATCTTTTGAAATCTTGCTTCCTGTTATCATAGGAGTGCATATTGGCTTACAGTCTTCCATCTTAAAGGTCTTCAATATTTCCTTCACATATTTTGACTGATTAATAAATATATCTTTATCTATCTTCTTTACATTTAGTCCCAAAAAGTATTTTATAGGACCAATCATGCTCGTTTCAAATTCATTCTGCATTTCTTTTGTAAATGTTGTACTGAGCTTGTCATTACCCCCAAAGATAATGTCATCAACAAATATGGCAACTAGTAGTAATCCATCAGGTGCCTCTCTTGTGAATAGGTTACAACCTACTGCACCTTTCTTGAATCCAATCTTGGTAAGATAACCATCAAGTCTCTCATACCAAGCTCTTGGGGCTTGTTTAAGACCATAGAGTGCTTTCTTCAATATGCATACCATGTCTGGTTTATCTGAAAGATTAAATCCTTCAGGCTGTTCTATGTAGACTTCTTCCTTCAAGTCACCATTCAGAAAAACTGACTTTACATCCATTTGATAAAATTTAAAGTCTTTGAATGTTGCATAGGCCAAGAACAATTTAATGGCTTCCAATCTTCTCACAAGGGCAAGTTTATTAGTGTAGTCTATTCCTTCTCTCTGCGCATATCCTTTACATACCAATCTTGCTTTGTTTCTTACTACTATACCATCTTCATTCATTTTGTTTTTGAATACCCTCTTTGTTCCATTCACATTTTTGTCATTGGGTCTAGGGACCAATTCCCATGTATCATTTTTAATTATCTGATCTAATTCTTCTTTCATTACATTCTTCCAATCAGAATTATTACAAGCTTCTTAAACACTTAAGGGTTCAATCTATGAAAGTAAACATACCTCTTCATCCATTGATAGAAATTTTTTCTTTTGATCTAGTCAAAACACTGCTGCTCTGATCTCCAATGATATCATCTTTAGAGTGGTATCTAGATGTGAATTTAGGAACCTTAGGTGTTACTTCTTCTTCTATAATATGCGATTCTTATCTTCTTGATTCAGGGTCATTGCATGAGACATCAATGCATTCAAACATTTCTTCAATGACAGTATCTTTGCTGCTAGGCCTGGGTTTATCTTCAATCATAGGTGCATATTCATAGTACCTCTCTTGAACCATAAAATTCTCATCAATTTTTACATGAGTACTTTCAATTATCTTTTTCAATCTCAAATCGAAACATCTATATGCTTTTCTTTTTGTCGAGTAACCAAGGAAAATACCTTCATCACTTCTAGCATCAAACTTACCAACACCATCATCTCTCTTGATGTAACATTTGCTACCAAAATTTTTGAAATACTTTACTGTAGGTACATTACCAAACCAAAGTTCATAGGGTGTCTTATCTATGCCTGGCCTCAATTGAGTTTTTTTGATAGTATAGACTATCAAATTGAAACATCTGTATGCTTTTCTTTTTGTCAAGTAACCAAGGAAAATACCTTCATCACTTCTAGCATCAAACTTACCAACACCATCATCTCTCTTGGTGTAACATTTGCTACCAAAAATTATGAAATACTTTACTGTAGGTACATTACCAAACCAAAGTTCATAGGGTGTCTTATCTGTGCCTGGCCTCAATTGAGTTTTGTTGATAGTATAGACTATTGTATTTACTGCATCTCTCCAATATGTGCGCGCAACTTTTTGATGACATGTAATTGATTGAATATGTTAAGTTGAAGATGATGCAAAACATTAAACTAGTTAATGGTTTGTATTGTCATTGATGTCAACTTGATATCATTTGTATGGTCATATAAATAATGCCAAAGACTTCAGAGAATCAATGGAACAGAGGTTATGCTTTCAACAATGCATAAAAGTCAAGTATTCACTAAGTGATAGACCACACTGATGGAGTGTACACCATCGGTAAATACAGAGATAAAGTCACAGTGATGCTCGACGAGTAGAAGACAGTGTTTCCAAATGAAGCAGAATCATAGGATGCCTAACAAGCTAAAAATAGAGTTGCCCGATGAGAAAGATCCAATGATGCCCAATGGACAGAGATCCCAGAGCTAACTAAAGTTGCACTGATGGAACTGGCAGTTGTCAAAGGCGACGAACTACAGAATTGACCGACAGAATAGAGAGATCAGAAAATAAAAAAATATCTAGCTGATAGAGCTTAAAGATAGACTTGACTGGTTGTTTTATTTTTTTTATTTGACTACAGTTAAGCAATTGATTTATACAGTTGGCAACAAGATAACTACGAGATAAATCAAGAGTTAAAGCTGTAAATCAATTTGGCTGGATTTTTTTTCACACCAAGAATCAAGAATCAAGAATCAAGGAACATCATGTCTATATAAGAGATAAGAATAATTCATTTCTATAAGCAATCAGATACATGGGGGAGTGAATTGAAAGAAGATGTTGAAGAGAAACTGGTGAAGGATAAACTTCATACAATCCTGATCAATCAAGCTAAGGGAGAGATAAAGAATTCTATAGACATCAACACACAATGAATCACAGCATCACAGAGTAGAAAGTGTGAATTACAAAGGAATTGAATTGATACATTGATCAAAAAGGTATTATACATAAATAGATATGAATATTTGCAATTCAAAGTTGCATTAGAAACAGGTCATTGTGTTTTAGCTTAACCATTGAAGCATTAAGTCTCTTAACAGAGCAGGACTTAACCGTCTTCTATAATTGAGGTATATCCTAATAGATTACCAAAAATGTTGACTCATGATAGTAGCATCAGTCTTACCTAAAGCCTATTGACAGTCTAAGAAGGAGGCTGACTCAAGGATGGTAGTAAGATTAGCATAAAGCCTATTGATAGTATAAAGGTCAATTCAAGGAAGGTAGCATACATGCCAGATACTAAGTGACAACCTATGTATAAAAATCCTCTAACAAGGTCGCACTTAACTATGTGTTTGTAACCTTTAACAGGTTTGGCTCCTAACAGGGCTTACTTCAGAAGAGTGAAAATTTAGGGTACCGGTCCCATTGGTTTTTCCCTTAACAGGGTTTCCATGTTAAAATCCATGTGTTATGTGTGTATGGTTTATTACTTTATTGTTTTACATTTCACATATGCATTTCTAGATTGATTGGTATACTCTGCATATTTACTG